>RJWJ010006492.1:0-62278 GCA_004363605.1 Indri indri | reverse complement strand
GACACAATTTCAAGCCCTTTCAGTCTCATGGATTGCTTACTTCAGAAAACAGCACATGGGGGAAGGTAGTTCTGTTTAAATCTCAAGGCTCTGGGATAGGGCTTAGAGCTGCACCACCGCCCTGAGAGCCAGGCCAACAGAGGCCCCCTGACCCCATTTGATTACCATTTACCTTACCTGGAAGAAACAGAAATCAGATCTCTCTGCTGTGGGGTGGAGGCCTGGTGACTACCTGGGCACATGAACCTTTTTGGGGAGCACATTTGTATTATCCAGGACACCAACTTTTGGACAGGAAGAGTGGGGAAGACCCGCAGCTCACTCCCCCACCCAGGGCCATATGTCTCTAGTTTTGGGGAGAGGGTACCATGTAAATGAGATAGAGGGAGGTTTGGCATAGTAGAGAAAGAGCCCTATTTTAGACTGTGTTTGAAGCCTAAATATTAACTTAGGATCAATGAGGAAAAAGTGGGCAAACATAGCTGAACATTATACAAAACTGGTTAAAGGGAGATTTGCACCTCACCTTCCCGGCAGAAATGAACCCTCCTGGCTCCTGGGCGCCAGCACCCCCTTTGTGGACTGACTACCCCCACCGCTGGTCCTAGGGAGTGGCAGGGCCCCTAAACCGACAAAGGACCCGACCAGGCAGCAGGAGAGGAGTATTTCGGTTTCAGGGTAGGACTCTATGCACTTTATATTTCAGCTCTCTAAAACCGTACTGAACGCTCAGAACACACAGGCGTATTTGCTCCTGGAATAGAGGCTCCTTACAACCCGTCTTCCCAGGCGGTTGTATTCTCTGCCATCGCGCAGATAGGCCCACCACATGGAACCTCGTTCCTCCCCAGCACAGCCAGACAGCAGGATTCCCGCGGCCTCCTCTTCCTCTTGGGAAGGAAAACCCTGAGCAGCAGGTCCAGCTGCCCGCGGTGCCAGTTCCATCTCAATCCCTTTCCCCCTGCCTCCGCCGCCGCCTCCTACGCCAGCCCCAGCATCTGGCTCTATCCGGTTCCCCCACAGTGATAACCAGTATCCGGACACTAGGACACGTTTCTGTTTGTCCTCACGGGGCACGCAGTGGCTTCCCCTGTGCGCGTGCATGCTCTGGCTGGCCAAGCCACCTGGCCTGCGTCGCCAGATCCAGGAGAAACGCTACCTGAGGAGGAAACCTGATGGTGCCGAGGGGATGCTGTGTGGGGACAGAACTCCTTCCCTTGTGGCGCTGGTCTTGATCACCCACCGCACCACAGCTGAGCTCGTCGACGGACATTGGCCCGCGTTGGGCGCTTACCCCTCCTCTGCCACGGGCGTTATCGACTTGCCAGGCCCAAGGGGGCGGGGAAGCGGGCCTGGGGTAACAAGACCTTAGTTCTGGGGGAGAATAAAGCACGACTCCTCCTTCCAACACCAGCGGGAGGAAAATGCCTCCGTTTCGGCCGCCGCCTGGGTAGCCTCACTGTCCGCTGCGGTGGCAGGGGCTTCTGGGGGTCCTCTGCGCCAACTGGGTGCCACCAGAACAACACCCCCGCCCAACCCCCGCCTTTCACACAGGAGCTCCCAGAACGCCAACCCCACCACACTCCAGGAAATCGATGCCATAAAGGGGGCTTTTAATGGGTTAATTGACTGGCGGCCGCTATCGCGTTCAAACACCTGTTTCCTGCTAGGGGAGGCGGCCAGCCGAGTCCCAACCCTGATCGATGACTGCCAGACCAGCCCCGCCCTGCCCATCGACTCCAGCACCAGCCACCTCTGAAAATCCATTTCACCTTTGAAACTTCGTGACCTTCCCTCTCCACCAGAGGCTCAAACCGGCAGAAAGAGAGGGCGGAGGCAGGAGGCTTGCGCGCGCTGGTGGGGGATACTTCGAGCTGAGCGCTCAGAGGACCGGGGCGCGTGTCGTGGTGCAACAGGAAGCCGAGCGGGTGCGATTTCGCTGGAGGAGGGAGGATGCGCTGAAGGGGCTGGGCGCCCGAGCAGGGGTCACCCCTCCTAGTACGGCCCACTCAGCAGGAGGGGCTTTGGGGCACTCCAGACCCCACCTTGGGGCGCCCTCCCCTCGCCAGTGGGGCCCTCGGACCGGCACCGGGTTCGAAGGCGTTCGCTGGGAGTCAGGGGCTTGCGGCTCACAGGTTTTTTTTCCTGGTAGCAGAATTAATACAGTCAAGTCCGTCGGTCACTCAAAGTTAAATTGATTCTTTGCCCAAAGCACCTCTCACTAAATGGCACTCGCTTCAACATGTTAATTTTTAAAATGTAATTTCAACTAGCGGATTGAGTTCTTGGCGCGGCCTGGGTGCAAGGCGAAGAGCAGCAGCCTGGCGCGGCCAAGGGCGAGAAGGGAGCCGCGAGCGGGGGCGCCGACCAGGCGTGGGGGCCAGAGTCAAAGGGGAACTGCCGCGGACGCGAACCTCTCCCCCACATCCGCTGGCTTGACCCCCTCCCCCAAAAGGAGACCCAGAGAGAAACAGAGG
Organism: Indri indri; assembly: GCA_004363605.1. Classification (NCBI taxonomy): domain Eukaryota; kingdom Metazoa; phylum Chordata; class Mammalia; order Primates; family Indriidae; genus Indri; species Indri indri. Next base: position 59,801 of record RJWJ010006492.1, on the reverse strand, counting down.
CTTGGTCCGTGGGGTGGCGGCCAATCCAAAAAGCCGAGGATGGCGGGAGGAGGGCACTTATAGACAAGAAAATGACAAATGAATCCCCTCAGGCGAGTCTGCACGCCATGGTCACTACATACACCCACCTGTTCTCTACCGAGAACCGAAAGCTGCCGGGACACCCCACGCTCCTTTACGGAAAGTCACCGTAGAGACAGCGCGCTCCTCCCCAGCACCTTTCCCGCCCCGTTCCCCAGCCCTGGGCGGGCTGAAGCCCCCGCGCAAGTTCGAGACACACTTACAGTTAGTTCCTCCTCCAGCTCCAGCGGGTCCCCAGAGCGGTCCGGCGCAGCCTCGCCCCCAACGCTCCGCCCTCGGGCACTTCCCGGAGCCCCATCGCCTGCTGGACCGGGTGGCCGGCCCGCTCCGCACGCCAAGCGCGCTGCCGCCCTCGGACCCCGGCCCGGCCTGGCTCCCGGTGGCGCCAGCCCCGCAGCAGCGGGCGCCCGCGCCACGCGCACGCACACTCACGCGCACTCACACGCGCACCTCCGCTCGCACACTCACTCGCACACGCTCCTCTCTCCTCGCCTCGCGCGCGCGCGCACACACACGCACACTGCAGGCGAGAGAGACAAGAAAATGAAATTTATTATTGATAGAAAAGACTTTAAAGACAATTTCAAGTTATTGTTTCTCTCTAGAAATAGGGGGATCCCTCCACATAATGAAACGTCTTTTGTGTGGCGCCGAACAATACCAAACAAGTATTCTAATAAATAGCCACTTTTTTGTTCCTACTCGACAGTGAATAGAATTGAGCAGTTGGTTCGCGAGCAGCTGGGACGCCGTTTTGAGCTAGGAGGTGGAGCCGCGTCTCCCGTCCTCCTCTCCCCAGCGCTCCCCCTCCAGCTCCCCTCCTTTCCCCATTCGCCGGCTCTAGCCTCCCGCCGTCGGCCCCCGCCCGGCCTCCGCCCTGCTGCCTGGCCCCGGGCTCTCCTCGCCCCCGCCCCCGCATAACGGCCTGGCCGCCCGGATTCCGGCCCAGTGCCGCTGTAGCGACCTGCACACCCGTCCTTCCCTGCACCTCTGTGCCAAGTGACTCGAAAGTCCCCCACCACCCCCCATAAAATAGTTGGCACTTCGTCATCATAGGGCTATTACTATTCTCTTGGAACTGTTCTCCCAGCCTTTCCTAACCTCTGAAAGGAAGGATGTCACCCTAATCCCATATCCGGAGTCAACCCGGTCATTTCCTAGGGTTTTTCAGCGCTGCACCCCCCCATTCCCACCCCCACCGCGTCTTAGCGTTAGGCTGTCTCCTCTCGGGGACTTGGGGCCTCGGGGACAGCGTTGGAGCTTTGTTGTCTCCCTGAGGGGACACCTTGGCCGTGGGCGCTGCCGCGTCAGGCCTCCCCTGGGAGCAACCCGGGCTTGCTTTTTTTCTTCGCCTTTTTACTCTGCTACGCGCTCTTCAATTCATTCCCCCACCCCCACACAAGTGCCCTCACGACTAAGGGCAGCTGCTAACCGAAACACAGAGTCTAAGGATTATCGTTGGGGACACAAAGCTCTCCAGGTAACAGTCGCCTCTGCCCGGCTGCCAAGCGCTGCAGGCGCGCACTGCGGGAGGGGAGCCAGGGGGATGCGGGGGGTGGGGGGAGGTCCCGGGGCTGCGCGGCCACCCCCCCGCCCGGGGTTTGGACCCTGGCTGCGCGCTGTCACTTCCCCTGCAGGCGAATCCCCCGCCTTCCCTAAAAGGACCGAGCAGTCTTCCCTCCTCAGCGCACCGCGCTTCCACTGGGGCAGAAGGCGGAGGAGGAAGCCTCTCCAGAGAAGAAGTCTGGGCTGGAGGCACACACGTCTGTGTCTGTCTGTCTCCTCTCTCTCTCTCTCCCTCCTTCGCCCTAATTGTGTGACGCTCTGAGCACTTCGGACTTAAGACCGCCACCCTCCGAAACTCTTTGGAAATGTATCAAAACCAAACTAACTGCCTTTTTGAAAATGATGACCCCACTTTTGCCCGAGGGACCTGTCACCCCCTCCCACCCAAAGGAAGGATATGTACCAACATTAAAAAGAAAAAAAGGCACAGTGTAGCACAGTCGAGACTGTAAGCGCGCGGCAGCCGTTCGACATCGGGGTGCGGGTACGCGTACTTGTCCATAGATCTCTCCTGGACAAATGCAGGGTAATTTTTTTTTTTCACTGCCGGCAGCTGCAGTTTGCAGGAGATCCTTGTCTGTCTGGCTCTAATCTTGGAGACAAAAAACCCACATGACTTTTACTCAATGGATCTTAATCTAGAGAAACACTATGTCATTTGCAAATTATTTCTTAATCTCACTAAGCGATTTAGAAGTAAGTGCAAGTAGAGGAGTTAATGTTTTGGAAATCGCCAGAGCTGGGATGCTGACTAGAAATACTCTTCCTGGCAGCCTGGCTTTCCCCAAAAGGCATGTTGGTTTCACTGTCAAATGCAAAATAGTGCAGGTACTTTTCTTTGCTTGGGGATTAATTTTCTTTGAATCTACTTTTGAGAAACTGTATTCCCTTGGATTTTAAGGTAATTTAGTTCAGTCATCCTAGATGTCAGTAACAACAGGAAGAGAGAGTTTGGACCTTGACATTAAAAAAAAAATCAGATTTGTACAGGAATTTTGTGATGGGAAAGCTAAGACATGATGGAATTGGACCCATTCCAGCAGACACCCTGAAAGAAAGCTTTTTCCTTTTGTATGGAAAATGGAAACATTTTGGAATCCAGATTTAAAACTTTGACTTATATTTTACATGTTAAATCACTGAAAGATTGGGTACAACACTGCATAAAGCTTCAAAACCTGCAAATATTTGAATGGTTTTTGTAAGCGGAGCAGCTGCCAGTCAGCTGGCTTTGACAGGCTGCCACAATTTTGTCACTTAATAGCGGGTGTTAGGCTAAGTGCAAAACACTCTGGCAAACAGATGTCAAACCCATATCAATGGGGGTTGTGAAGTGGAGTTTTAACCCACATGTAGGTCTCGGCACGGGAACTAGTGTGTACACGAGTATACAGAGCATCCGAGGGAGCGCTCCTAAAAGTCGCGGCCTAGCCCTAGGCGCGGGAGACGCGACCTTGAAATTCTGTAAAACCAAGGATGCGCCTCTCCCGCCCCTGCGAATGGGTCTTGCAGGGATTGGGGGGCTGGCAGATGTAGAGACCCCCACCCCACTGCCCTCCACCTTCCCTCCGGCAGATGGTGGCTGCTCTTTGCAGGTTCTAGGGGCAGCGGCCCACTGCGAGCGACCGGGTTCACTCTGGACACTGCCTCTCCGTCCGCCGAACTCTGTCCCCATCAGCAAGCCTTGCCCGCAGCCTCAGTAGCAAGATGCAGACGCCGACACGTAAGAGCCCCGCGATGCGAGCGGAGCCAGCGGGCACGGCAGAGGTCACTCAGGCGTCTGCGGTGCCAGAGCCTGGCGAGGCCCAGAGCCAAGTGCAGAGCGCGAGGGCACCGGCGCTGTATTCCCATCGTCCAGAGTGCAGCGTCTGGGTCGCAATTAGGTTCTCCTCCTGGTCAGTGGAGAGCCATGTCGCCAAAGAACAAGGAGGCCTAGCACAGCGAGGCAGGGAGGGCGGAGACTCAGAACATCTTCTTTGTTCAGGCATCCGGAGGTGGGCCCCTGGGGGTCTCTCTCTCTCTCTCTCTCTCTCTCTCTCTCTCTCTCTCTCTCTCTCTCTCTCTCTCTCTCTCTCTCGCCCTTCTAGCCAGAATGTGTGGAGCGCTTAAGGGTGCCGGCGTCCAGAAATGTCCTCCGGCTCCTGCATGGTGCCTGCGGACTGTTAACACTTGGGCGTGGTTCCCGGCTGAGGTGTCCTGTGGATCGTGCTCTCCAGCAAATCAGTGCAATGAGTGGATTAATCTGCACTAAGAGTATTCACAGTTGCTGATGCGGACCGTTAGTCTTCCTCGAATCCTTTAGTCTTCCCCAATTTTTATCTCTTGATAATGCCTAACTTGTACCCAAGTGCAAATGTTTATAAGATCACACCCCATTACCGGTTTTTATAAGGTAACGCCCACGTCGAAATAGATTACCGATTGCTGGATTTTTATAATATGGATTGCATTTGACTTAGAACACAATCCTCATTTCTTCTTTCCTTTGAATAACCGTCCTGCCAACTTTCGTTTTTGGAACTTAAACTTGAGGCTGGAAGGCCAAAATAGAAAATTTTGATTATACTACAAAATGTGATGAAAGGCAAATTTGTCTTTACGTAGACGGAAAAAAAAATATTCTCAGGGCTTTCCCTTGAGGAAAGGGACTTCATTCTGCATTGCATATTCCTTCATGATAGGTATTTTAAAAAATGACTATGAATCTTTAGTCTAATATCTACTTTATAATAAATATAAGTCAAAACACTCATTTTAATTTGCTTTACTATACGGTCAGCCTGAGACCCATTCTTACGTTCCACGAATGCATATACAGTTAATAAATGCTTGAAATAAGATTCTTACTTGTTTCTTATATTTTCATTGTTAGAATGTAATCAAAACATAATTTTATGCCCCCCCCCCAAATCCTTTTAAATACATAGAACAAATATTCTACTGGGGTGGAAGGAGCGGTTGAGTTGTGGAGACAACTAAAGCTTCTCTGTGCCATTGATTTAAATTAGATTTTAATGGAAAGCTAGAAGTGTTAGATTTTTAAAAGCAGTTGCCACAGTTCCAATAAGATTAATTCTAAATGTACAAAAATGAAACGTATTTTTACCTTCTGACTAAAGTTCATGATTTTTACATGTAAAAGAATCCAACCACAGAATTATGTTTGGTCTTCTGGGGTGCATGTGCTTTCCAGGAAGGTGGGGATTGAGATAGGATTGGTGTCACTTCCAGCAAGCATCCCTGTCACTGCGAGAACGGTGCATGTGCACGGGATATCTCACTTTGAGCTGGGAGGTGGAACTAGACCTGAAGTAGCTCCTTAGTAAGTAGACTTACTAAGATATGAGGAACTTCAGTCTTTTGAGGGAGAGGCAAGTGACACTTGCTCAATGCATCAGATGTGCAGTAAGTGTGTAGTGGAAGAACCACGAGGCTACAGTGTTAAACTGCCTGGTGCAGCTGTGCGATCCCAGGAGGGTCAGACCCTTGGGGGAAGGATGGTTTGAAGGAGAAAGATGATTCAGGTAGAAGGATGACACTGTCACTACAGGTGGGATTCTGAGAGGTGAAATAACTTCCTAAAATTATAGTTAGGATTTTTAAAAAAAATCTATTAGAGCTAATTAAGACCTTCATGTTCAGGTGCTATTTGCTTATCATCACCATAGCAATGGTTTTCACATTGTTGGAATTCACCCCTCAAAAAATATTCTCTAAATTTAAGTTCTACCTACTTATTCTTTATTAGAGATAATAATTCCACTTTCATGGTAATATTTTATCAAAGGATTTAAACTGAACCAACAGGTGAGCCATGAAATAATGAATTTCATGGGCTCGTTGAATTTCTGCACTCATATTTAACTGAAGGCGAGCTTCCCTCTCATGTCCCCAGCCCCCTCTTTCTCAACACTCAACCCACATAGCAAGTCACATGCAAGTAGAACTGAGTCTGCAAATGGTTGGTAGGAGTACAATGGTATATGAAAATCCTCTCTGAATCAGCAGAACAGAGTCAAATAGTTCATTTTATTCCATCCCTTGAATGCAGAAGCACAGCTGCAATTATTGGAGGACCTCACCCAAGAGTTAGATATGGTCAATGGGGAGGAACTTGAGTAATTATCACACAAAGGAGGAGGAGTCTGCTGACACGTGTATATATCGGCATTGATTATATATGATATCAACATATTATGTTTTTATATGTTGTGATCTATAATCTTATAATATAGATATTATATATGACTAAATGGCCTTCTCAGTCATTAATAAATTCATAATTAAACAAATTTCAATTGAAAAGTTAAAATAACTTTGTAAAGTTTCTAATATTTATCAACTCTGCCTAATTCATAGGTGATGTGCACCTGAATAGTCTTGGCCAGACTTTTCAGCCTTTGTTTAGCAGGGTTTGAAGGTGAAGTCACTGCTTCCTGATCTGCTGTTGCTTAGAATGGTGGTTGGTACCTAGCAGGTGTTCAGATTTGTTTATGAATGAAGAGATTGCAACAAGGGCATTAGAACAAGATAGTCTGCACTGAAGCCTGGCTTTGTCCTGCTGTTTGTGCTGTGTGTCCTTAGCCAAGTCAGTTAACTTCTCTAATGCTCAGTTTTCTTGTCCATAAAGTGGAGATATTAAGTCCTACATCATAGGACTACTGTGACAACTAAATGATGCAATGAATGTGAAGTCACCCGAGACCTAGCACTCGAAAACTCGCCGCATTATTCAATTTTCTCTCCCTTGGCTCTCTGGCAGACCCATTCACATTGATTTCCCTGGAGAGAGTGAGATCAGTCAAGAAACACCTTATTTCTTTAGGCACCCCCCTTGTCTGGCAGTGGGGCGTATCTGGGTGTCATGCAGCATCTCCTTGCTGTAGGCTTTGGTTTGCAGCAACTCTGGCTCTGGCCTACCTGGATATGTCAGTATTTTCATTGGAGTGCTCTTGTCTAAGATGAATTCTCCCTTCTTAGAACTTTTTAAACATCTACAGCCTATAATAAAAATTCAACACCTTTTACATGCTGTCACATGTGGAATCAAATTGGCTTTTTGTGGAAACAGTGGCTATATCTTAACTTCCTATTATGTCCACTGATAAAGCCTTACTTATTGACTGGAATTAAAACAAAATTGGATACACATTCCCTATTTCAAAACTACAGGATTTGGATGTCTTACCCCTTGCTTGCTTGGGGAGTTTCTCATTGCAGACCTTCATTCATTCATTCATTCATTTCACAACTTGTTACTGGTCTCCCACTATGCGCCAGGCTGTGTCAGGACCTGGGCGGGGAGCGGAGGGGGAGCCAAAAGCAGGTTCATCTTTGTCCTGATGGAATGTGGGGAGATTCGCAGGTGGTGTTTGATGGAGACCTCTGGCTATTTTCCTGTCTGGCTCCTTCCTGTGTTGCTCTCTCTTTTCACCCGGTACACACTTCTTAAAGCTTTTTTTTGATTTTGTTTTTGTTTCTCGTGATGAATTTTTTCCTTCTTTCCTCTTAGGTCTATGATCATGCATTGAATGTGAAGATTCCTCCTGGGGAGGGAGGAATAGGTGACATTTTTTTTCTGGTTTTGAGCCCACATGGTGCTAATGCCTCTGAATCATTCCATCTGAATTTCAGTTAATCTGCTGCTGGTTGAGCTCTGTCTACATCGTCGGCAGATGTTTGGATGTGACACTGGGCAGGTTACTTCACCCTTCCATGTTCTCAATTTTCCAAGCTCAAAAATAAAGCAGCACAACTTGATGGCTCTGAATACTCTTTCCAGATCTAATGCTTTGTGGTTCTAGAATTGAATAATGGAATATTTTGTGATGGTTTAAACCTTCAGGATTCAAGTTCTTGATCTGTGAAGTGGGTACAAAAATGTACTAGCCTCACAGAAACATTACTGTTCAAAGAGGAATTCTGAAGCTTCTCAACATGCTTATTATTATAGAGAACTTTTATTCAAACCCATGTCAGGGGGTGATAAGGCGAGAAGATGAGAGGGGAGCCCAGTGACAGCCCTGTGGAGACAAGTGCTTCCTGCTCTCTGGATTTTGCAGCTCTGCAGAGTACTGAGTATTAGGAACTCAAAGAGTGATTTCATAAAGAAAAAAGTGTAGTTTATACCAAAATGGAATAAACCCCCTTTTGAGTAACAACAATCTGCATAAATGCTTTAAGAAAGCCTATAATTATGATAAAAATGTTGCTCAAAGTTAAAATTATGAAGCAATCAAGATTTATAAACAGTCTCTCATCGACTTTTAATCATTCTTTTTTATATACAAACTGTACACAATATATGGTTGCAATATATCATGCTATATATTTTATTTTCAGTAATTTAGCGGCGTAAAATATATGTGAGGTGACACTGGGAAACTAGGTTATATATGCACGTAATTATGGGCAAGTAGCTGCTTACAGTGCGTGTGCCCGTACACACACACACACACACACACACACACACACACACACACACAGTTACTCATCTTTTTGGTATCTTCCACAGAAGAGATGCATGATGCTTTTACTGTATCAGAATTGCTTTAAAATTGTAATTAGCATAGCTCCTTTTGCAGTAGTTTCAAAAGTATGACATGCCTATGAGCATTAATTCCTTTTTTACAAAAATATTTTTTTTTTTTTTTTTTTTTTGAGACAGAGTCTCACTCTCTTGCCTGGGGCGAGTGCCGTGGCGTCAGCCTAGCTCACAGCAACCTCAAACTCCTGGGCTCGAACAATCCTACTGTCTCAGCCTCCCGAGTAGCTGGGACTACAGGCATGCGCCACCATGCCCGGCTGATTTTTTCTATATATATTTTTAGCTGTCCAATTAATTTCTTTCTATTTTTGGTAGAGACGGGGTCTTGCTCTTGCTCAGGCTGGTCTCGAACTCCTGAGCTCAGGACAATCCGCCCGCCTCAGCCTCCCAGAGTGCTAGGATTACAGGTGTGAGCCAAAAAATAAAATATTTTACTTACTGAATGACTGAGGCCAAAATTGACCAGATTGATCAATATTTATCAATATTGGGCAAAAATTGCCTAACTTGAGTGGCAAGAAATAAGCAATTTGGTGACCATGTGAAGGGCTGAGCTAAAATATGAATTTGTAACTATTGTGCTTGAAATTTTCCCATCAATAACTTTAAAATGTGTAAGGTTAAATCAAAGAGTGAAGCCTAAGTATAACCTTGACAGCAATAGACATTTATTAATTGGCATGTTTATGTCAGGAATTCCAAAAAGATTCTGGAAATATTTCCAATAATTTTATAAAAATAGTACCTTGCAAAGAAAACTATTTTTTTTTCCTGTGGGTTACTCTTTCTTTTCTAACTGTTCTTAATCCCTAATATCCACTTCATTTTTGTGTTAACACACTCTAGAGTACTAGCCTAATGCACTTAATTCTAGTTTCTTCACTCAATTGGGCCTTGCTACATGAAATTAAACATATTAAAGTGCAAAGAACTAACTCATAAGGTTTAAAGGGACTTTGTAGGCAGGATGTTATTATTTGAAGATCTGAAAGGGAAGAATTAAGTACTGAAACTCTGTCTTGTCAATAAATACTGGCCCACAGTACATTGATTCTTCTAAGGTAAACGTCCTCAGCTAGTCTTGATGTTCTCTAAAAGGGTTATTTATTCTTGTTCTCCTGGAAGACTCAGCCATGACAGATGTATTATCAGCAATTAGAACGTTGGCACCTCCACTGACCAATACATTTCTGAACTTGATCTTGTTGGAGACATTTCGGTGGTGTTCCATCTCTGAGGGTATAATCCAAGTTCTTTAGTAGGTCTTCCTACCTTTCTCGCCTCATCTTGGCCCTCTGTCTCCAGCCCAAGAGTCTTTGGTCCCTGCCTTGGGGGCTCCTCTCACACTCTTTTCTTTGTCTGGGTCTCAGAAGCTCTTTAATGTCTTACAGCTCTCCCCTCAGCTTTTTGTCTGGCCTATTCATCTCTCAAGTCACTCATTCAAACATGCTTTCTCTCCCAGTCTAAATTAGGGTACTCTTTTACTCTATAAAAGTACTCTTTACTTTTAACATATAATATATATCCCAACTTTAACTACAGATTTATTTCTATAGTTTTTTGTTTAATATTTGTTATTTCCCTATAGGCTATAAACTTCGTGAGGGCAAGGATAGTGACATTTGTTCAGCACTGTATTGTTAGTGCCTAGTACATTGTAGACACCCAATAAATACTTGTTGGATAGCTTCATATAAGCAATTAAGAGCAGCTGTCTAGGATGGAGCAACTGGTATTGTAACAGTCTTCCAGCTATAAACAACTGTAAAATCTGACAAATTACATGAGGCCAATGTCTTCCCACAGCGGACAGCAGGCATTCACACATGATCTTTGAAAGAAGGAAAATTCATGATGTGTACCCCATCCCTTTGTTTCTGCCAGAGGCCAATTTCCTGGCCATGGATAGGGGGCTGGGACCCAAGGAGAATATGGTGGTCCTACTGGGCTGAGAAAGCATAAATCAAAATTCTGGGTACCTGGATTGGTGGAATTTGCAGGATGTAACATTAGAGAGTGGAGAGACAAGCAACGAGAGGTTCTGTGGCTGTTGGCCCAGGCTGTGCATGCCCAAGGCAATGCTAACCAGGACTTGTCAGACAGAAACTGGCAGGGGATTGAGAGTGAAACAGAAAAACTGGAGGTTGAGCAGTGGAACATTGTCAGAGTTCCAGTCCTGCCAGGGTGGAGAGGTCTTGTTAACACCATTTTAACACCTATGGCATCCAGGTGAGATATCAGAAAGACTGCCTTAGGAGTTGGGATCACATGCTAGTGTAAGACAAACCTGCTCCAGTCCTGCCCCAACAAAATCTAATACCAATCCCTATAAAGATACACAAGGGATACAGAGAGTGAAGATTAAGTCTGCCCAAGTTAGAGGGGCTTGGGAAACACTTTGGACCTCCACAGATAAGCACTAACAAAGCATGAAACTAAGCACTAACAAAGCTTATCGCCGTGATCACCAAGTTCACGGCAATCGATGAGTAATTGAACTGCTTGCTGTCATACAAGTCAATACTGAAAAGAAGAAGAGAATAGAATCCAGAGTCTCTACAACATACTATTCACAAAGTCCAGTATCAAATTAAAAAAGTCACTGGGCATTTGAGAAATAGCAAAATGAGATCCATAGTCAAGAGAAAAAGCAGTCAATAGAAACCAACCCTGAGATGACTGAGATGTTTCACTTGCAAAGGTCTTAAAGCAGCTTTTGTGACACATTCAAAGAATTAAGGAAAACTACAGTCTTGAGTGAACAGATTGAGAATTTTAGCAAAGAAATGGCTATGATAAAAAAACCAATAAAAAGTGATGGAACTTAAAAGTACAGTAACTGCAATAAAAAACTCACTAGATAGGCTTGACAACAGTTAATTTGAATATAACAACAGATACCATCCAATATGAAAAACAGAGAGAAAAATAGGAGGAAAAATGAATACAGTCTCAGGGACATATGGATGATATTAGATGGCCCAACATACATGTAATTGGAAGCCCATAAGGAGAAGGAAGTGAAATTGGGGCATAAACTTTTTATGAGAAAATAGTGGCCAGATACCTGCTTAATTTGATGAAAAACATGACTTAGAGATCTAAGAATCTAATCAAACTCCAACAGGAGTATATAAAATGTAAAGACAACCATACCTAAGCACATTGTAGTTAAACTGCTAAAAACAAAGATAAAGGGAAAATCTTAAAATTAGCCAGAGAAAAAGACACATGTACGGGGCTATAGCTGACTCCTTATGAGATACAATGGAGGCCAGAAGACAACGGAAGGGTGTTTTTACAATAATGGAAGAAAAAATTCACAAGCCTGTCCACCCACAGCAATTCCATGTGAAACAAAAATCTTCTCCAAAGAAAGCTAAAAATAGACAATTTACCATCAGGGAAAACTAACAGTATTCATAGCCAGCACACCTGTACAGCAACAAATGCCAAAGGACTCCTTTCAGGAGAAATGGATACCAGGGGAAGCTGGCGTCCGCAGGAAAAAGTGCAGAGCAACAGACATGTGAAATAAGACTGTTTATTTCTTCCCATAATTTACTTAAAAGACAACTCAGTGTTTAAAAAGCAAGTCTGCATGCTTTATTAATTTGTAGTTTTTTTTATGATTATAAAAGGACTACATGTTCTGGAAATTTTAGCTAATGCAATAAACAAATCAAAGATGCGAAAAAAAAAAAGTAAGTCTGCAAACTACAGAATTGGGGTAGCATTGACAGATGCTTATTGAGATGGAATTACACCATGTCCTTGGCTTCACTAATTCCAACAAGTGGAATATTTATTTACAGATAAAGCAAAAATGAAAATGAGAGAGGGAAACAACACAGTGTTGAGAATGATCATATTTTACACAACGTGAGTCAAAGCTCAGGGAGTTAGTGAACTTCCTGAATATTTTGCTGAAGCATTGGGAATTAGTGAACTTTCTGAATGTTTAAACTCAATCTTACCAAATTTTTGAAGATGAAATGCCTATTACATTCCAGTCTGAAACTAGGTTATGTTGAGGAATTATTGTATTCTTCAAAGTTATAATAAACATTCCACCTTCTTTGTATTATTAGCTTGTTTCTCTATCAATTCCCCAATCTTCTGAAGAGTCCTTGAAAGCATTAAAGACAAGGGACAGAAATGTTGAGTGAGGAATCTGGCCTGTTTTTACAAATCAAGATTTGTTTGTGACATAAATTGAGTATTATCTTTCATATTGCTGCCCAAGGACATTTGAAATCTTTTCTCCTCAAAAGAGGTTCATGGGAAAGACTTTAGAGCTGAATAGTTTCTTTACTCTGCCCCCCCCCCCATATGTATAAAGAAAAAAAAGATGCATTTCTTTCAAAAATAAAAACAATGGTAGCCAAACACCCACTGTAAGTAAGACTTACGTCATTCTTTCTTCCTCCCCTCCCCTCTGTTCCCTTCTCCTCCTCTGGATAACTTACTATTTTTGGCTATGAGCCCTCCATTTTAAATGAATTACAATCTGGAATTGAAGAAAGCATGCTGTATCATTAAATTCAGTACTTGTAAAAAATAAATGCATCATTAGAATAAATATAGTATTGCCTGTGAGGACATCTAGTTCCTTTTTGCTCACCATTCCTTCCTCCTCCTCCTTCCTTCCTTTTCTTTCTTTTCTTTTCTTTCTTTTCTTTTCTTCTTTCTTTCTTCTCTTTCTCTTTCTTTTCTTTTTTTCCTACTTGACATTAAAACACATTTTTGTTTTACCATCCTCATAGGCTTGGAGCTACAACACACACACACACACACACACACACACACGCACACACACACACACCTCTCATCCTCTTCTGATGAGATATGCACTTACCAAGGTCTTTTCCTTGACACTGTGTTTCTACCTTTCTTACAGCTTTCCATGAGCTGTTTTCTCAAAAACTGAAGCTCCGTATATTAATAAAAAAATCTGGAAAAATGTGGAGCCAGCTGGATAGTCATTTGCAGTGACAGAAAATGTGACCAAAAGGGCAGCACTGAACTAAAATCTTATCTAACTTATGTTGACAGGTTTACTTACATTTAAACAAATAATTGGAATATGGTCGAACATCTTTTTCATTAGTACAATTACCGGATTTTTCTAACATCTTCTCCATGTTACCCAAGGGCTACCCATCTGAACTTGGTATCTTGAAAACGAAACATTCTGTGACCAGCACTCTGAGCAACACCCGAGAGCTCGTCAGGAAAGCAGATTGGCCTATTACACTGACGTGTACTTCTTTGTGGCAGGCTCACACAATGACTCCCAAAAGAGAAGTGAATAAGAATTCTTAATTGTTGCTTTTGATACTTTTCTGGAATGTGCGTTTATACTCAGCGTTTTACACACAAAAAACATCGATTGTCTTACGTTGTACAATAACGATAAAAGTGCATTATGAGGTTCCTCCAAGTCCACTATCGAAGACAATTCATGAGTTATTTAGGGTCAGACTGCTTTAAATGTGATCATATCAGTACTTAACTATTTAATGTCTAGTTACTTATTATCGTCCTGTGTGGCTTTGTCCTTGCTAAAGTATAAACCAGTTTTACTGATTTAAAAATGTCAATTTGCTTTCAATCCTATGTACTTCCTAAAATAATTGGACATTTGGGTTATAACTCTTCTGTCATCAAGACACGGAGCGAGAGTGAAGATGAAATACAGTAAATATCCATGAAACACTGTTATGGGCTGGGAAGCAGAGAACTGGGGGTTACAGCTAAAGACTAGAAACAGTCAGCCTCTAAATTAATTTTACCTCTCTTCTCTCTGGGTTTCTTAAGCTATTATTTACAAGCTGTCAAATTTTATGGTTGAAGTAATTTGTATGGAATATGAAGTGAAAGCATATTTTACCCATTGATTTCTCGACTGTTCCTGGTTGCCACTCAGCTCCTGAAGCACACATCTTTGCTTGCACAAAACATAGATTAAAATATCAGTCTTCCACCCTGTCTCTAATGCAGAGGTAGAGAGAATGGGTTTTGAAGTTAGCCAAGCCTGGGCGTAAATTATAGCTCTGTCCCTTAGTAATTGTGTGTTCTTGGTCAAGTTATTTTGTGTCTCTGGGCCACAATTTCTTCATTTTTAAAAGGTAGATAATAATAGTATAACATCTGAAATAGTTGCAGTGAGCATTAAGTAAGTTAACACATGTGAAGCCCTATCACTTGGAAAATTTGTAAAGGGCTTTAAGAGGATTTTTTTTAATGAAAAATTTTAAGTACAGTTTTATCTACATTTGAACTTCTTGCCATTTCCAGTAATTGTAAACTAGGAAATTTGCAATAATCCTCCCACAGAGGATAACCCAAAAGATCAGGCAAATTGAAAAATAAACAAAGTCAATTTTTAAAGCATCCAAAGAATTAACAGGATAGTAAGAAATTACTGGACCACGATCTGGGAGAGGGCTGGAACCCAGAGACATGAGCGTGGTGTGTAGGCCGCTTTGGTCTTCCAGGCAGGGACAGGCCAGAGAGACATGCCTGAAACCTGAATTGTGCTCTGGCAGCCTAGTGGGGCCAAGGGGACACAGGTTGGAGATGGCGCTCGCCCACCGGAGGACCTTGCCCACCGCTCTGGGCTCTCATCCCTGGGAAGGGGGCTCCTGCCATCTGTGAAGTGGGAGCAGCTTCCTTCCCTGCCCCCTGGGAGGAGCCGCAGTGGGTGGCACACGTATTCATTTCCAGGGCTGCTGTAACAAAGCCCCACATCCTGGTGGCTTCGAATGACAGAAGTTTATTCTCTCACAGTCTGGAGGCCGGAAGTGTGAAACCAAGGTGTGGGGAGGGCCATGCCCCTCTGAGACTGCGCAGAATCCTTCCTGGCCTCAGCAGCTCCTGGTCCCCTGGCTAGCAGCTGTGGCACTCTGTCTATGTGCCTATGGCCTTCTCCCCATGTGTCTCTGTCTTCACAGGCACTCCCCTCCTGGGTCCTTCTTCCCTTACAAGGACACCAGTTGTATCGGATCAAGGGCCCTTCCTAGGCCAGTATGGCCTCATCCTAACTACATCTGCAAGTCGGTTCTCGTCCTGTTGGAGGACACAATTCACTCCCCAACAAATGGTGCAGCGGACAAGGCAGTGAGGACAGAGGCAGGGTGGTGGCTACGCCAACATGGCAGAGGTGAGGGGCTGCCCTCAGCCTTCTTCCACCCTCCGTTCCAAACCCCAGGCAGAACCATTTAGGAGTCTTTCTTTACTCACTTTAATAAAACATCTTGTTGGGCTGCAGATTTTTTCACTGTTAAGCCAGGTTCTGATGGTTCATCTTCTCAGAAAATAAAAAAGTATGCTAATTTCATGGGAAACACTGTCAATCCCATATTTTGGTTTAATTCATTGCTTTTCCAACAGAACGTATTCTCTCCCCTGGCATCGGCCTATATCGGCTAGTTAATGTAAGTGTTCTAAGGGTCCAGTGGGACCGTGAGTCAGAGGTAGGGTGTTTACAAATCCTCAACTGAATCCCACATATCTTTGGAGAATGCAACTGGGAAAATCAGTAGTTTCACTGGTCTTAAAAAGATGATTTGGTCTTTCTTAAAAGATATTAAAAGTATTAACATAGCAAAGGATTAAATCTCTTTCCAAGGAATGTTGTGCATTTTAGTCAAAGAAAGTATGCTATACATTTCTATTCATGTTCTATCATTTGTTTCAGATTTACACTTTTTTGCATATAAAGGTGAGTCCTTGTCAATCACCCACTGAGGGTGCTGTGACAGAGAGATTATTTCTCAATAATCACCTGAACAAAAACCACTGATGCAAACTTCCATTTGTGTATGTGTAAAACACAGACTGGCACGGGGCAGCGGAGGCAGCTTCTCCCCTCTTCTCCAGCTTTTAGTCTCCTGCCTAATGGGGTTAGGTTTGCATCGGGATAATTTCAGTTGCATATCAAAGTCATTTAGCTGCAGTATATAAAGTTTCTTTCCAAGGAGCATAAAGCATTGACATAAATGAGCACAGTCAACTTTCTGAGAGACAAGCTCAGAATGAGAGACCTAAATCTAAAAGGTTCCTGGTTCCAGGTCCCAAAACCAGGGTTCATGCTGCAGATTGAAAGAGAACCAGGTGTCTTAATTTCTCACCGACCCTCTGCTGTGTTGGCCAAAGGATTATCTTGCAGGCGTGGTACTTTTTCTCTTTAAAATAAAGTATGAGTAAAAACACAATTGCTGGTTTGAACTCATTCTGGAAAGAGATGTGATGGCCACAGGCACACCATTTCAGCCGTAGAGTTCCATTATTTTGAGCAAAGGTTTTAAGAGATACTATTACTCAATAATCATTCAACAGGTATTACTAAAAACCCTCTGTATGCTAGGTGCTGAGTATATTCCTACAATGGCATAGAGCAAAAATGTTGAACAAACTACTTCTATGCCCACCAACACAAAAGGATCTTGAACATCGGGTTGAGCAGAACAAGCCAAATACAAAAGAGAACATGCTGGATGACCCACTTACAGACAGCTCATTGTTAGACACACGACGGTCTTGGAAGGTGGGATGGCTGGGGTGGTCGTGGCTAGGGGACTCCCGGGGACAGGCGATGCTTCGGCGCCAACTCCATGGTGGGGGCAGCTTGCTTTCTGAACTTGTATCAGCTGCGCCCTCGTAACGTGGGCACTTTTCGGTGTGTTGTGCTTCGGTCAAAAGCTCTTGGAAATACTGTGGTGGACATCAAAGCCCCGAGTGACTTGAGTGGGTGTCTGTATCCTAAGGAGTTCTCTCACTGTGCTGTGTAAATTAGAGCCGGGGAGAAGGCAGAAGGGACAGCAGAGAGAGCAGCGGGGGTGATGGTGATGGGGTCTGGGGTGGACACAGTTGGGCAAGGAGGATAGACAGGTGGACACGTGCGGAGGAGGAAGAGTGGGCAGGACAGGAACACACTCCCAGCCTGGTGAACGGAGTGACATTTACTCAGAGGGGGAAAATCGGAAGCGGAATTGATTTATCCTTTCATCTTCTTACACCCAAGCCCCGTAGAGTCAAGAGCAAATAATATCACATTCATTGTAGAGATCCTGAGCCTCTGCTGCATACAGTTAGCAATTTTAACTTTATCTAGCACTCTGTTCCCTTTACACTTCAAACACACATTGCATTGTGTTGTTGTAGGATAAGCGTGGGTGAGGGGCAGATACTCAGCTCTGGTGAACAGCTGAGGGAGCCCAGGGCTCTGAAGCCGCTGGCGCAAAGCCGGAGGCTGGAGCCCCAGTCTGGGGACCAGTGGCAGCCACAAAGTCTGGTGGGGGCCTGACACCGTGCATGCCTTCCACGTCTTAGAAGCCACATAGATGTGAGAACTAGAGAATGGGAGGTTCCCACACATTTTTAGGTAAAAAACACAGAAGGGAAGAAGGATATAAGCCAAACCAATTTTGATAGTTTTGTTCTGCACCACAATTCGTGGTGACAGCAGGCACAGAGACCAAATCATGGCTTGGGATTCCACCCAGCAGGGGTGGGCTTCTTACATTAAATGCTGACACAGCTTTCACCATTGCCCACAGTTGGAAAACAGGAACTTCCAGCACCAAGCTTTAGGGGAATGATTTAATGGAAGTTCCAAATGTGGATGCTCAGATCCACTTTATACAGTTTGGCCACACTTTGCACATTTTCTGCACACTCACCCATGTAGCCAGATGGCAGGATGCTGCATTGAGAGAATTTCTTATGAATGTGCTCATCTTTGTTACTATGAAACTGTATTTCAAGAAGATAAATTCTTTCTTTCTCTCTGCATTAAATAGCCCCAATTTATCCCCAAAAATAATTGGAGATAGAGACCAGTTCAAGGTAATCAAGAGTTTAGACCCTGAGCTTTCAAAAGAACTTTCTGTGATGATGGCAATGTTCTCTCTGGACTGTCTACTGCTGTGGTCACTGTCCGCTGAGCACTCAGTGTGGCAAATGCAACAGAAGATGTGAATTTTAACTTTTATTCTATTTAAATCTAAAGAGCCACGTTGAGCCGCCACACTGAGTTTTGTGGGTGTAGACACTCTGAGGCTGGCAGGATTGCCCACCTTTCTAACACAGCTCCTTAGCAAGGAAAGACACATTTTAGATTTCCTCCCAAGCAATATTTAAAACACTTCTAATAATCATTATCCTCATGAAGGAAATACATGCATTTGTAATGCTGCTTCTATTTTACAGCAGAAACATGTGAAATTGTGTTAGTTCTCCACATCTTCTTTACTGGGAGACGAGGGCTTGCAGTCAGCAGCCCAGGCTCTGCAGGCATCCCATGGACGGTTAAAAGCTCACGCTCCCGGAGCTCGCACTCCAGTGGGGAAAGAGACTGGTGGGAACGTCGTGTGTCACAGTTAAGTGGTGATATGTGCTTCAAAGGGCAACCAAGTGCGATGGGAGGTAAGGACGCAGGTTCGTCTGGGAAGGTTCTCGCCAAGAGGTGACATCTGACTTACAGGGCTCGAGGGGGAGACCTGCTCTTATGTTGAGGGAAGAGCTTTTTCTAGACAGAATGGACATCAGGAGCTAAAGCCTGGGGTGGGAGGGAGCTTGGAGTGCCTAGGAATGAGGAGGCCAGGTTCCTGGAGCAGAGAGAGGAAAGGGGAGATGGCAAGAGGTAAGGTAGGTGACGCAGCATGGAGGGGGCAATCCTCAGAGGACACAGGGAAGATTTTTGCTTCAGTTTTGAGTGAGTTGGGAAGCAACTGGAAGGTTTTGAGGAGGAAGGTGAGGTGATTGGTACACACTTTTAAAGATTCTGCTAGCCTCTGGTGGAGAGCAGAGTGCAGGGGTTTGGGTGGGTCAGAGAGGCCTGAGGGAGGCGATGGCATCACCCAGGCAAGAGACCGAGGTCCAGGCACCAGGGAGCCCATGCCCTTGGGCAGCAGTGGACACGCTGGAACGGGCACAGGTTCCAGATATCTATGCCAATGGACTGAGAATGAGGTGCGAGAGAAAAGGAGATGCTGATGAATGCAAGGTTTTTGGGCCTGGAAACTTGAAGAATGGGATTACCATGAACCAAGGTCGGGGAGCCAGGTGGGGGCAGCTTGGTGTGTGGGGGAGTGAAGGCTGAGATGCCCGTTCTGCAGCCGAGCACAGATGCTGAACAGCCGCTGTGCAGATGTGCCTAAGTGAAGAGATTCTAGGTGGGGATGGGGATGGGAGCTGGCAGTGTGGTGGCCACACCACAGCCCTGAGGCTGGGAGAGACCACCTGGGGGCGGTGAGGGGTGCAGCTCCCACAAGCCCAAAACTTAGAGGTTGGGAAAGTGAGGATGAGCCACAAAGCGGATTGAGGCAGCAGGGAAGCAGGAGAGGGAGGGACCCTGGAAGCCAATGACGACTGTGCTTCAGGAAGAGAGGAAGGGTCACTTTCTTGCCAGGTCAGGGTGGATGAAGACTGAGAACTGATCATTGGCCTTGGCAGAGTGGAAGTCATTGTGTCCGCCTTGGCAAGTGCCATCCAAGTGGACTGGTGTGTTCAACAGAGAATGGGCAGCGATGAGGGCAGACTCTGAGTTCAGACAAGGCCTGGAGGGCTTCAGCCAGAGAGTGTGACGTGAGCTCTATTATTTTATAAACTCAGGCAGCCCGCAAACAGGACGCAATCTGCACGGGTTATGATGCAACTGGCTCAAATGTGATTAGAAAATAGTTGGCTCAATGTACACATGTAGATTCATTCTAAATAAATGATTTAATTAGGATTTTTAGCACCTTTTCCTTATTTAAAACACATGCTAATCACTGGTCAATATAAGATAAATGTTTGAACATAGCCAAAAAAATAAGGAGGGAAAATTTTGGCAGTAAGCCCCCATCTGAAAGAGTCATGCAAAATAAGTGCTTGGGGAACTTTGGATACAGGCCCATTTTTACCCCCAAAGTTACATTTGATCCAGAAAGAATTTTGCTTACTATGAAGAAAAAAAGCCCCAGAGTCCTCTTTCAAAAAATTCCAAACTACTAAATTTAATTTTACCTTTCTAGAAGATTTCAAGACATTTCCAAATAGAGATTTCCATGCCAGTACAGAAGTTCCATTTGTCTCTAATACTAAGAGAGGAAACCTTCTCAGTATCAAATTAGCCTTGGAAAATACCAGCCATTATTCAAAATGGCTTCAAAAATGACAAGGGCTGTTTCTGTAGTACTGACCACCCATGACTATATGTCATATCCATAAATGCATCCTACAAGTCAGTGACAGAACTGGGCATCCAGCCTGCGCATAAAACCAGGTGGTGTGCCCATCCCTGCCTTCCACTGGTGCAGACAGAATGATTCCCTTCAAATACTGGGTCTTTCCAAACAGCCTGTCTTATAGACACCAGCTCACCATCGGTAGAACTAGTTCTGTTGCCAAAGCTTGCCCTGTTAGATACAACCGCATCACGCTCACATACCTTGTCTGCTTGTTCGTGTGACCAAACAAGGTGATGTGGAACAAGAAGTGAGATGGTCTGGTGTGCCCACACTACAGGTAGTGCCTTACCTTTCTGCACAAGCAGCCAGGAAATTGAAGACCAATTTTCCCAGCTTTCTGAGACATTCTCAACTAATGAAAGACCCAGGATGTGGATGTCAAATGATTACAGTACAGAAATAAGGATGGTGGAGTAGTGATTAGGTACAAACTTATGTGTCTCGATGTAGGTATATTTTACTTTTGGCTTTTAAATAGTCTTTCAGATCCCAGCAGAGACAGAAGATCGGGAGAAATATTATGCCCTGGTATAAGCCATCCCCAGTAGGCTTGGGAAGAATGCCCTGCCTTAGACTTGGTATCGACCCTCCTGGCCAGGCAGGAGAGACAGCAGGAAGAGGATATTCAGGTGGGGTGTGGGTGCCATGTGGGAGCACGCGCCATCCATTCTGCCCGAGAAGGGTGCTCCAGGGCTGAGACGTCCTGGTGGCCTAGCCTCGCTGTGGATACAGGAGGTGCAGGGTGAATGCTAAGCATTCATGGTGGATGCATGCCAATGGACAACAGTCAGGCCCTGGGACCCCGCCACACCTGCCAGCAGGGAGAGGAGGGGAGGCGGAGGTCCAGACCCTGCCCAGGTGTCCTGACGCAGCTTTAGTTACTCTGCCGTTGCATGCAGCCGTGGATTAGGGAGCAGAGGGACAAGCCTGAATAAAAAGAAATCCCCCTGAGTTAGCGGAGAAAACCTGGACTTGACTGAGATTATTCTCAGCTATCAGGTGGGCTGGGGTTTGGGATAAAATAGTCATAGAAAAATAGAGAAAGACGCACTTTGATTCTCATGGTTTTCGTCTTGCATGATGTGTGCACTCTGCACAAATAAAAACCATGTACACAGCAACTCCCAAGCTCACGCAGTAAGGGAGGAGGACAGGGACATCTTGGAAGGTACCAGGGATTGATTTCCTTTTCTAAAGAGGGCCAGGTGGTGGTTTGGTTGAGGAAAAGAGCTGAGAAAGAACCAAGGTTTTTGGCAGTGAAAATGCCCCATGCAGGGTCTTTCAGATGAGCCTCGTGTGTGTGTGCGTGTGTGTGTGCATGTGTGTGTACGTGTGCGTACATGTGTGTGTACCTGCAAGAGCCACTTGGCTTGGCAATGGCACTGCTGTCAGCATCAGTGTCAAAGGTGTAGCCACTTGTAGAAAGTGGGCACCAAGAGGAGAAGGCCCTAAGGGCTCTGTTAGGATGCGGGCACTCTGTGGAATAATGTGATAAAATGAACACCCCTGTATTAGTCCCCCAGGGCTGCCATAACAAAGTGCCACAAACTAGGTGGCTTCAACAACAGGAATTTATCCTCTTGCAGCTCTGGAGGCTGGAAGTCCAAGATCAAGGTGTCTGCAGGGCTGGTTCCTCCTTTCTCCTAGCTGTAGGTCCTTGTCTTCGTCTTCACGGGGTGTGCTCCTAGCACGCGTGTCTATTTCTGTGTCCAAGTTTCCCCTTCTTACAAGGACATTGGTCCTATTGGATCAGGGGCCACCTTGTCTTTGCTTGATTGCCTCTTCTTAAACCATGGGGGTTAAGATTCCAACACATAGATTTTAGGGACACACGATCTAACCCATACCTCGCCCTCTGCCTGAATAGGCCAAGCAAATCACTGAGACGTGTGAGCCCCAGGTCGGGGGGAGGTCACTCTGTTTATTCCCTTTGCGGAGCATCCTCATGCGTTTGCCTGGTCTTGGAGCGGCTCCTTCGTCAGCAGCCGTTTGCGTCGCTGAGGCTGTTTCCAGGGCAGAAGAGGTAGTGAGGTCACCAGGGCAGTCACCTAGGGAGTGTCTGTGACCACATGACCACTGGAACTCTTGAGGACCTCAGGGTTCTGCCACGTGGCAATTGAGTGGCCTGAGGTAAGTCGCTTAACTTCTTAGCTTCAGTTTTTCATCTAAATAAAGCGAGCAATATTGTTACTGTGAGAACCAGGCCAGGCCTGACCTATGCTAAGAATCAGCGCACAGCAGCTATGTTGCTGCTGTTCCAAGGGAACAAGTCTGTCTTGAAGTATCTGGACAGGACCAGACGAACTGCGGTGTCTGCTTCCGATATCTGCATTAGAGGACAGGGGCAGGCGCCTCCCGGTCTCTCAGAGACC
Source organism: Indri indri (assembly GCA_004363605.1). Lineage (NCBI taxonomy): Eukaryota > Metazoa > Chordata > Mammalia > Primates > Indriidae > Indri > Indri indri. Next base: position 36,996 of record RJWJ010006492.1, on the reverse strand, counting down.
AGGGGGACTCTCTGGATGTGAAGAGGGCCAGCGTGGAGGTGAGTCCTGTACAAGAAGCCCCCGGACAGGAGGCCCTCGAAGTGGCGATCAGGAGGGCGCCTGGGCATCCCCGCCAGGCTGGTGAGGACGAGCTTCCTGGTCTCGCTGTGCTGCTACAATAGAAGCAGGTTCTTTCCGTGGGGACTCAGTCGCACAGCGTTTGGTGAACAGGGGCATGCTGCAATGCACCTCTGTTCCCCGGGACCCAGTGAGGAAGAGCCCGCTAACCCCTAATCAGCAAGGCGTCTAGGGTCACTGCTTCCTGCCTCTCCGAGGACTTTCCCTGCGGGCACAGGAAGCCATTCGGGTCGCACACAGCTCCCAGCAAACCAGGTCTCTGTACGGGAAGGCAGACACGTCCACTAGTGGGGCCAGGGGCAGGGGCCGCAATGACTGCACAGACGCAGGAGCCTGTCCTGTGGCCTTGGGCTGTCCTGGAGAGACAGCGGACACATGTGGTCCTGCTTTGTCACAAGTGCCCTGACCTTCAGACACAGATCGCCAAGGTACACGTAACTCACCAATCCCTAAAAATATATACGATTAAAAGGCAGTCGTTGCTCAGATTCCAAATATAGCACTAAAGCCTAGATTAAAACAGCTCCAGCCAGCTGTCAGATTTCTAACCAAGGCCCACAGACTTCTTTAGGGGGCAAGTAATGACCAAAAATAGAAAAAAGCAAAAATTAATATTTATCATTAGTGCCTCAGGCCCCATAGTGGAATTGTCCAGAACTCCTTTAAGTCAATAGGAGAGAGTAAGTTAAGGAGTCTGGGCCTGGGTTATTTAGTAGTGGAACCCATACTGCAGTGAGGGATGGGATTTTGTGCCAGAGGCTGCTTCCAAGCGGAACACTGAGCCACAAAGCAGGGTCCATCCCTGGGTGCCAGGGGGGATTCCCATGGGATTTGGAGAGAGCAGGCATGCGGTGCAGCACAGCGTGGAGATACCTGCTCCAAGCCCAGCCACTTGTTTCGAGTGGGCAACGTTGAGTGTACAAGAGCTGGCTATCTCCATTTGGAATAAGAACATCGGAAATGAGTCCTGGGTTTGCCTTTTTACTTTACTGGGTTGTGAGGAGAATCCCAGAGAAGCAGAAGCAGGTAGAGGTCAGTGGGACCCTGGCCATTGTACCAATGGGTTGTGGAGTGAGAGGGTGTGAGTGAGAGGGTGTGTGCACAGCAGATATTCCTGCTGTTGCCTCCACTGGGATTGGTACCTACAGGGTCCTTGAGAATTAATGTTTATTAATTGCTAATGTTAGTGAAGAGTTCAGACAGGGCGCTAGGAAGAACTCGGTCTCTTTACTGTTTAAGTGGGACTCGGCTTACGGGGTAATGGCCCGTGCCTGTGTGGACATACTGGGCTGGATTTGGCCCTTTTCCATGTGGCACACCTTCCTTCATCTCCCGGCATGTCTTCCTCTGCCACATGGGACGTAAAGCTTGTCCTGAAGGGTCCCCGAGCCCTCTGTAGCTGGGAATTTGAACATCACTTGCATTTCCCCACAAAGCCGACGTGAGGCAGGCGCCATCTCCTTGCTGCGTGTGGCTGCCTCCTGCTACCGGCAAAGCTGGGCAGGTGGGGACTCCATGGCATCGGCCCTGCGTTGTGGAGCGGGGTCTGTGCTGGCCATGGTGGGAAGCTTTGCAGGCTGAGAGGCATCGGCAGCTCCCTGGTCCCAGCTGTGTGTTCTTGAACTGAAGCCAGTGGTTTCGGGGACACCTGATCCCCCATTTCAGATTGTAGCAAAGGCTGTCAGTGGGTCAGTTCCTCCGGTTCTGCATGGAGGTCCAGCCTGCAGCCCTTTCTACCAGCCCTGCTACCGAAGGCACTCAGCCCTCACACTGGAGCTCCGAGAGTGGTTTCTGTGTCTTCCGCTGAACTATCCTTGCTACAACTCATCACTCCCCAGGGCAGGTGGAAGATCTCTGTTCATCCATTCGTCCACGCATTTGCCCTTTCATTTGACAAACACTAACACTGAGCACCTAGGACTCATAGGCTCTTTCCTGAGCTCTAGGGATGTAAAAATAAATAAGCCCTGATCTTTAAAGAGGTGGAAATCAGAGAAGCTGCTCTATTAAACACGTCCTGGGCAATGGTGGAACCTCATCCTGCTAGGAGCAGAAGGTGGGACGCCAGGTGAAGGTTTCTGGGAATTCTCATAGAAGAAAAACAGGAAAACATTGTCCTGCTCTCAAGAAGTTTATAAACTACAGAAAGGATCAAAGCGCATTACAGATGCAAGGACATTGACGAAGAATTGCAGTGGTGAGCGAGAGGCTGTGCCGAAGGATGGGGTGGACTCCTGGAAGGACAAGGCTGACTTTGAAAGGCTCTGTGATCAGGGTGCGTCTGAGCAGAGAAGTGGAGGAAGGAGGGCCGCAGGCTGGTGGAGAAGGAAGTGGCAGCGACAGCCGCTATTCAGTGTGCTCTAGGGGCCCTTTCTACTGGTCCCTCACTGTGGGGTCCAAGGGCGGGAGCCAGAAGCTGATGCTGGCGTCTCTTGTCTGCCGGGCTCTGGGCTTCCCCACAGCCTGATCCCAGCATCTGCATGGGTCCCTCCTCCCACGGCTGAACCTGATGGCTGAGAACATAGTGCGTGTCTGATTCCATGTCACGGCAGAGCCTGTGGGGACGGCCCTGCGATTCTTTCCACACGAAGCATTCATGTTTGCTCTTCTCCTCTCTTCTCCTCCCGACCAAATCAGATCACCCTCAAAACAGCTCCCATGGCCTCTTTCTGGACAAGGCACACCTGTTCCTCTTTTCCTCTCAGAATTTCTGTCGTCAAGCCCAGGGCAGCACACCTGGCTCTGGGCTCGCTGCTGTTTGCTTTCCCTGTTTCGTATGTCCTCACACTGGACCGTGACTGCCAGCCCTGCCGAGACCCCCGTCCATCCCCATCTCATCGGTGCCCAGAACCTCCTGGCCCACATCCACATTGCCTGGGGTGGCCAGTGACTCCGCCAGAGCCACGCCTGCCACAGGTGTTCACCAAGGACCTGTCACACATGGGCATGAATGTCACACTGAGTACAATGAACAGGGTTGCTGTCCACATGGGCCCGGGAAGCCCAGATACTGACGTAAGAAGCAGTGACAGGAAGACGGAGGGAATTCCCTCCCTGCTAGAAGGTGAGACTCTGCGCAGATGGCAGAAAGGTAAACAGTGAGATTCAAGGTGACCAGAACCAGCCTGGGGGTGTTGGTGCAACCAGAGACCAAGGGCATCTAACACCAAGGGCAAGGGGATCACAGCTAACCACGGGGAGCCGCTGGCATGGAGGCACCGTTCTGCACCGTCTCTGCTGGCACAGGTGGTGCCATCACAGCATCTCACAGACGAGGACACACAGGTGCACAGAGGTCTGGTAAGTAGCTCGGGCTGGCACCATCAGGCGGTAGAGGACTGAGGATCTGACCACGGCAGCATCCAGAGCTGCCCCCACATCCTGGGCAGGAGCTGCCAGGCGGGAGGAAGGGAGTGGGGATAGCGATTGGGGAGCCGGGAGGCCGAGAAGCTGAGGCTCACCAGGGACTCAGGGCCTGGGGGTCCCTCGCTGCCTGGAGTAGCGTCGTGCACAGTGGGCCTCGGCACAGCTGAAGCTTGCCCACAGAGGCCTGCGTCTATCAGGCCTGTCCAAGTTATCGCTCTGCCACTTACAATGTTGAGATCTTAGGCAAAACCTAATGCCCTAAGCCTCAGTTTCCCCAGCTACAAATCAGGAATAAAATATGTGCTTTGTAGCATAGTTTTGAGTGCTGGAGACAATACATGTAGCGCTCCTAGCACTGTGCCTGACATATAGTAGGTGCTCAACAAACGGGCACTATGAACCTTCCATCACTCAACACAGCTGCCTGGTGCCTCCTGATGGCTATGGAGGAGCAGGTGGCCCAGCCCTGGGGTGGTGGTGCCATGGGAGCCTCTGCCGCTCCCTCCGTCAGGACACACTCATCTTGCTGCTTGTCTCTGAGCAAATGTCAGGAGCAAAATCATCCAAGAGACCACCCGGAAAAGCTGTCTGCGGGGGTGAGAGCCACACCTGCAGGACAGGACCATGGCAGCCCCTCTGATCCCCACCGGAGGCAGGCATTGCTGGGCATCGCAGAGCTGGGCACTGTCTTAGACAAAGGACTCCCCCATGATCGATTTTGTTCTTGGTACCTTACATCTTTCCCGTAAGTGACAATGCTGTTTGTTATAAATCATTTTATTTAAGAATTGGCAGGGATCTCAAAGTGTCATTTAGTGATGCAACAAAATAACAAAATGTACCAACCTGTGGTTCTCCCTCTAGGTTCGTCCTGCCCCATGGGTGGAGTCCTCTGAGGATGTAATGACCTTAGTGTCCCACCTTCTGAGCTCTGTAAGCCTTTAGTTAATGTGAACCTGGAGAAACTTCCTGCTTGTCCGTAGGCAGGCATTGGACCTAAGGAAAGAGAGTCCCCTTCTCCAGCACGCCGGAGCCCTGCCCACCTGTGTCGCCAGCGGTCTGCAGGGCTCTGCAGAAAGCTTAGTACATGAATGTGCTGCTTCTCTTTTTGCCACATTAGGAGGGTTCTGCTTCCCTTGTATTGATCTCCTGCGCTCTCCAGCCAGGCCTGTGCACAGAGAGGAGTGACAGCCAGTGAGATGCAGAGGACATTCTTCTCAGGGCCCAGGAGCCCAGCATGATGTTGGGCGGCTTAACACTTGTGCTCCCAGGTAGCGGTAAAAACAAAGCCTGTGCATGCACGTGGAGCTGCGTCGAAGCTTCTCATTGATTTTAGCGCGTGTGGTTTGGCAACCGTGGCATTTTGCTTGGACTTTGACTTCATTTGAAACTCCATGGGTGAGAAAATATGTCAATCAGATTGTCTACTTGAGAATGAGGCCTTTGCTGACAGGCATAGAAACCTAACCTGTGTGATAAAATACAACAGTTTCTATCAGACACGTGCAGCAAAGTTTGGATCCTTAGAAACTCTGGGAAGTTTCTAACAGTGGTGAACTCTGGGAATTAGCTGAGAATCCATCTCCATCCTCTTCTTGTCAATGGCTCCAGCTTTGGGGGGAAGAGGCAGCGGTGCTGTGTGTGACGGTGAGAGAGATGCTTCTGGAAGGTGGTGGTCCATCTGGGCCCTCTGCTGGTCCTGTTCCATTGCCCATGCTGCCCGACCCTCTCCAGACGAGAGCAGGCATTGTTACCACCTGCACCTCCCCAGGGATGCTGTCCTCTCACGTATGAATCCACAACAGTCGGCTTCCTGAAACTCATTTGCTCTTTTAAATAATGTCCAACTAACGAAACATTTGAATTGTTTCAAACATTGGAGCTTCTCATTACTGTACAAGACACCTCGGGCAGGTTGATGTCCTACACCAGGGTGTCCCGGGGCCTCTCCACAGGGCACATCAGGACAGGCATGGTTTGCCCTGCTCCAAATTATTGGCCAGTTTTCCAGGGACAGGGTGAGTTACAGAGAGAAACTGAACACCCCTGCAGGGCTAGGCTAAGTACTGTGGAACCCACAGGATGAAGACGCACTGGGCTTCGTTGGGACAAATGTTGTGGAATAAAGGTTTCACGGATAAGTAGCGTCAGCTTTTGATCCACCCCTGCCCTCATCTATGCCAACACCTCAGTCTGGGCACAGACACCATCTTGTCAGGAAGTTCAGGTGTAACGTGGCTCTCATATTTCCATCTGTTTTCCCCCTAAACAGTTCTGTCTCTTCAAAAAAGAAATGAGACTCTTCTTGTTCATCTGATAAAATTGCTTCTCAAAAACGCCATTTTCTTTGTGTGTTTTTGAGGGAGCTGCCCTACCTGGTGTGTGAGGCATGTCTCAAAGTCAGCAGTCTGGGTTCAGGGTCAGGTGAGACCTTGTACATGAAGCCATGGTGGTCATTAAACATCTATTTATGGTTGATTTATTGAGGGCAGAGTGAGACTTTTTGGCAAAATTTTACTGTGATGTTCAGCCAGTTCTACTTGAAGTGGGGAGGTGTTTGCTGCTCCCCGACATGGGCCTTGACCCCATTCTGGGATGGCCCATCGCAGAAGAGCCTCATGGCTTCCTAAACGCGGACCATTCTGCTTCTCAGTGATGCTGGTTTCTCTGACACTGCTCAGTGAGCTCTGTGAGTCTCTCTTCACCTGTTTGACTCCAGCTTCAGCAAGGCCTTCTCCACCCACTGGCACCCACCCTGCCCCGGGCTTGGACCTGCTCACCGTGCGGCCTGGAGACTTCTACAGAATCTCTGAAGAAAAGGACACGTGGGCCAGTGCTGGGCACAGCACAGCTGTTTGGACAAGACCCAGACAACTGGCCATTAACCAGCCAGTGGAAATAATGCGGACACAGCCCTTGAGATGGAAAAGAATTAATCCACAAATGAAACTAATTAATTTTATTATATAAGTACTACCCTGAGTTTCAGGGGATAATGAATCTTGCAGTCAGAATAACTTGCAAGGTCCCTGTCTTCATGTCATTTTCCTCTCCCGAGATGCCCTCCTTTTCTAGAACCTACCCATCCTTCCAAGCCTCCTGAAAATCCCCCTCTGACCAGGCAGCTGGATGGAGAAGTCCAAGGAAACAGAGGTGAGAGCTCCTCTTCCCTTGCAGGCGCAGCAGGACCCTAATGTGTGACAGGTGCCCCTGCCTCTGCCACGTGGGGCCATGTTAGGTGCTCTGTCCTGTCTGGTCCATGAGACCTGAACTGTTCTTCCTCCCAGCCTGGCCAACACAGCCCCTTCAGGTGCCTGCAGGAGATCTTCTCTGGTGTTGCCACCCCCAACTCTACCTGCTTTAAATTTACCTTGCTCCTGATTCCCGTCTGTCTGGTGGCACTCAGCTCTGTCTCAGTGTCAGCATGTGGGTTTCTGATGCCATTGCGACAGACACTCCTTGCAGCCGCTCAGAGCAGAGAAACATGTCGCTGGCATTTTAGGAAGACCAGGCCGACGGGTCCAGGCAGCGCCTGTTCAGGGCCATGGGAACTGCTGTCGGCACCACTGTGCCCACGGCCATGGCCACTGGTTGACCCTCGGCACTGGGGCAGCCAGCCCCAGCCCCACTGTCTCCTCTAGTCTTCTTCCCCTCTCCTGCCCAGCACTTGATTTTGAAGGGCTTTTTCACATAAAAAACGTAAGGCAGCGCTTCCTTTTATCCACTCGCTGCGTCCACCTGCCATGTCCTCCTCAGCCATCTCCACTTCTCTGAATGGTACCACCCCTAGCAGGGGCCTTAGAGTCAGCGGCCCATCCTCCATCCCTCACCCATGGAGTGTCCGTGGTGGCCCAGGCCTCTCCCTTCATCACTGGCGACAATTCCTGGGTCCCCAGGGCTTTGGTCTGGCTCCCCCAGCTCATGTTCCAGGTGGCTGCTAGAGTGACCTTTCTGAATGCAGATGTAAGCAGTACCGTCCCCACTCACAGCCTCTCAGTGGCTCCTGCTTTCCTCTCCAGGCAGCGGCTCTGGCCCCTTCCACCTGGCTCCTACCCGTTTCTGGTTTTCTCTGTGACTAAATGGCTCCTTTGCAAATTACTTGCAGCAGCTGAGATGGAGTCTTGCCCCGCCTCCCACCTGGAAAACACCTCGTGTTCAGGGCTGATCTCAGACGTCACTGCACAAAGCATCCCTGACCTCGTGACGTCCTGGTCAGACCTTCCTCTTCCTCTCATAGAAACTACAGCAGGCCCCTGTCCTGCCCTTGCAACAGCTGCACCTTCTCTCTTGCTTTCTCTCTAAGAATGTAAGTGTCTTGGGGATACATGCGAGGACTTATTTTTCAACTACCTCCCCTCAAATCAGGGCCGGGGGGCTCCATTGGACCACTGGGATTTGTGATTTGTTCTGTAGCCTGCAGATGGTATGTCAGGAAGGGTTTGTCCCGAGCTACCTGCTTTCACGCGCAGCCCAGAGAGGTGGCTGCACTGGCCCTGACCTGTCCTGCCAAGTCTGTTGGAGTGGAGCTCACATGGACATTTCTCCTGGACCATCATGCAAGAAAGTGCAGCACGTGCACCTAGAGGAGCAAGGAGACACCAGCACCGAAGCAGAGAGGGGTGCCTGAAGAAGGAGGTGGGGAGACGAGTCCCCTGCACCCGAAGAACACCTCAGGTGAGGTTTCCAGGTGCTAGAGCGCCTGCAGGGCTGCCCAGGACAGCCAGCCTCAGACATCAGCCCTGCCTGAGGAAAGTGTCCTGTCACGTGGAGCAGAGCAGGAAGGCCCCTCTGCAGAAGCCCTAGAGCAGCTGGGCGGCCCTGTGTCCAGGGAGCAGGGAAGACCTGAGCGTGGAGGATGAGTGTGGGGCCAGCCATACCCCACCTCCTTCCAGGACTCCAGGCCCAGGCTGGGTGGGGTGCAGTGGGGAAGGGAGCTTCAGTGGTGGATGCGTTTTGGAAGATAGTGGACTAGGACATTTTAAGTGCAGAGATGAAGTGATTCTTGTGTCTGGGAGTGACCAGAGGACTTTGTGTTATCTACCAGGGCTGAGAGAAGCTTGGAGCCATGGGGTACATTCAGGGAGGAAGAAGGAGCCTCCCTCCCCACCTAGGGGCTTGTTGGGAGCAGGTGGTGGGAGATGCTGCATAGACATCTAGAACTCTCTGTGTTCTACTGGAAGTCTGGCCCTCCCTGGGCACGTGAACCAACAAAATGACAATCGCTGTGGAGGGACTACATGCCAAGCATTTCACATGAATTCTTTCCTTTTTTACTTCAGTGTTTCATTTTGAAAAATTTCAAACTTACAAAAAAGCTGAAAGAATAGTGTAACAAACACTTTAAATTCACCAGTTGTTAATATTTCTGCACATTTGCACTCTCTCTCCCTAGGTACGTGTGCCCGTGTGAGTTGTGTGTGAGTGCAGGTTTGCTCTGGTTGTACTTTCCGCTAGCCCACTGGAAAGCAGCCTGCAGATGGGAGCCCCTCACCCCGGCTCTTCAGCTTGGGTCGTTCTCTGAAATACTGGCTAGGCGCTTCCCGAGCCAAGCAGCTTGGCCTGGACTCAGTATTGATTCCAGTGACACAGTCTGTGTGCACATTTCCCTGGGTGTCCTTTGTGGGCCTTCGAAACCACAGATCCACAGGAGGGGAGCATTGCATGTGCCTGTCATGGTCCTCACTTTCCTTCTAGTCTAGCGCAGCCTCATCCCCCGCCCCTGCACCCCCATCTATTTGGCTTTTGCTCTTTCTCTTTTTTCTGTGCCTTTCATGACATTGCCATTGTTGAGCCAGCTATCTTGTATATAGGACCTAAAACCAATATTTGTCATAGATGCAAACAATAAATTAGAACATTAAGAAAGGACTCTTGTCTTTCACAGCAAAACAAACAAACAAAAAAAACACAACAGCAGCAACATCAAAAATAACAATAAAACTAGAAGTAAATTCAACAAGAAATGTGAGAAATATATATGAAGGAAGCTTTAAAATACCATTGAAGTACACAAAAGAAGACCTGAACAGATGAAAAGACATACTTTTCTTGACAAAGAAATCTCAACACTATAATGATGTAGATTTCCTTTAAGACATTGTAAAAATATAATATGTTCCTAAAAATATTACCAATATTTTTGAATAAGCAAACTAATTTCAAAGTTCATAAGGAAAAATTAGTAATAGCCAAGAAACCCAAAAAAAGGGAGAGCAATGAAGGGCCCAACGGGGTGTGACACATGAAGATTCTGGCACACACAGAAAGACAAGTGGGACAGAGGAAAGTCCAGATTGGAAACAACGTTGTAGGAATTCATCTGTGATAAAGGTGACATCCCAAGTCAAGGGAAAAGACATGATTATCAGTGACCAGTATTGAAATGATTGTACAGCCAACTGGAAAAAAATGACTTCGGATTCACATATCCTACCAGACAGTGGGATAGATTCCAAATGGACCAAAAATTAAATATAACCAAGAGAAACCATAAACATACTAGAATAAAGATAAAGTATGGATAAATTTTAGAATCTGGATTGGGGAAACTAATTAAGACTCAAACATTCAACTGTAGTTAAAAGAAATGCAATTTATATCACAAAAGACTAATTTTCTTAATATGTAAAGAGTTTCACAAATCAACAAGAAAAGACCAATAAGCTAGAAGAAAAATGGGTAGAGGAAATGAACGAATTGGTAATATTCTAAATCCTTTGTTGTCATTTCAACAATGCTCATAGCATCTTCACCAGGAGTAGATTCTATCTCAAGAAACCCCTTTTTTTTGCTCATCCATAAAAAGCAACTCCTTCAAGTTTGATCCTGAGATTGATCCATTCAAGTTTGATCATGAGATTGTAGCAATTCAGTCACATCTTTAGGCTCTGCTTCTAATTCTGGTTCTCTTGCTATTTCCATCACATCTGCAGTTACTTCCTCCACTGAAGTCTTAAACCGCTCAAAGTCATCCGTGAGTGTTGGAATCAACTTCTTCCAAACTCCTGTTGTTGTTGATACTTCAGTCTCCTCCAGTGAATCACAAATGTTCTTAATGGCATCGAGAATGGTGAATATTTTCCAAAGGGTTTTCAATTTTCTTTGCCTAGATCCATCAGAGGAATCACTATCTATGGCAGTGATAGCCTTATGAAAAGCATTTCTCAAATAATAAGACTAGAAAGTCAAAATTACTCCTTGATGCATGGGCTGCAGAATGGATGTTGTGTAGGCAGGCATGGAAACAACATTAATCTCCTCCTATATCTCTTGTATATCAGGTACCTTGCCAATGAGTGCTAATATTTTGAAAGGAATATTTTTTTTTTCTGAGTGGTAGGTCTTAACAGTGGGCTTAAAATATTCAGTAATTACTCTGTAAACAGATATGCTCTCTTCCAGGCTTTGTTGTTCCATTTATAGAGCACAGACAGGGTAGATTTAGCTTAATCCTTAAGGGCTCTAGGCTCTTCAGAATGGTCAATGAGGATTGGGTTCAACTGAAACTCACCAGCTGCATTGGTCCCTAGCAAGACAGTCAGCCTGTCTTTTGAAGCTTTGAAGCCAGACATTGACTCCTCTTCTCTATCTATTAAAGTCCTGGATGGCATCTTCTTCCAGTAGAAGGCTGTTTCATCTATATTGAAAATCTGTTGTTTAGTGTAGCCAGCTTCATCAATGATCTTCTGTGTAACTTGCGGCAACTTCTATATCAGCACTTTCTGCTTTCCCTTATACTTTTATGTTACAGAGAGAGTTTCTTTCCTTAAACCTCATGAACCAACCTCTGCTGGCTTTCAACTTTTTTCTGCAGCTTTCTCAGCTGTCTCAGCCTTCACAGAACTGAAGAGAGTTAGGGCTTTGCTCTGGATTAGGCTTTGGCTTAAGAGAATGTTATGGCTGGTTAGATCTTCTATCCAGACCACTCAAACTTTCTCCACATCAACAATAAGGCTGCTTAGCTTTTTACCATTTGTGTGTTTACTGGAGTAGCATTTTTAATTTCCTTCAAGAACTTTTCCTTTGTTTCCCCTTCCCTTTGTGTCAAAAAAAAGAGAAGTTTTCCATTGCATTCACAACTCGGCTGTTTGGCACAAGAGGTCTATCTTTTGACCTATCTCATCTTTTGAGATGGCTACCTCACTAAGCTTAATCATTTCTAGCTTTTGATTTAAAGTGAGGGATATATGACTTTTCCTTTCACTTGAACACTTAGAGGCCATTATCAGGATATTAATTGGCCTAATTTTAATATTGGTGTGTCTCAAGGAACAAGAAGGCCCAAGGAGGAGGAGAGAGATGGAGGAACAGCCTGTTGATAGGACAGTGAGAACACATGACATTTATCAATTGAGTTTTGTGTCATATGGGCACAGTTTGTGGTGCCCCCAAACAGTTAACATCAAAGAGAAAACTCAGAGATAACCCCATAATGGATATAATGATATAGAAAAAAGTTTAAAATATAAGAATTACAAAAATGTGACACAGAGACATGAAGTGAGCACATGCTATTGGAAAAATGGTGCCGACAGACTTGCTCGACACAGGGTTACCACAGATTTTCAATTTGTAAAAAACTCCATATGAAGTATGAAGTGTAATAAAGCAAAGTGCAATCGAAGGAGATGTGCCTATGTTTACTAAAGCTAAATAAGCCCATCCTAAACCCCAACATTTCCACTTCCAGGCACAAATGTGAGAGAAATAAGCTCCAATACTAGAAGTGACCCAAATGTGCGTTAACAGGAGAATGGCTGAACACACTGTGCTATGTTCTTACAGTGGAGTACAACTTAGGAAGAGAGAGCAAATGACCACCATGTGCAACCTCATGGACAAATCCCCAACACGCTGAGTGGAAGAAGCCAGGCACAGACAAGCACATACTCTGTGGTTCTGCTTGTATGAAGCTCAGAGTCGGGTAAAACTGGTCTTGGCGATGGACTCGGTGTGGTGGTTTCTTGTGAGGGGAGTGAGAAGGAATGGGAAGGGCAGGAGGAGCCCTCAGAGTGCGGAGGCTACACAGCGCACTCCTGTGCAGCACACCTGGCAATCGTGCGCTTCGAGTCTTTACAAGAGGTTTGTTTTACCTCAATAAGAAAATAAAACATTGAAGTGGTCTTCCTGGGATGAACCCCTCTCATACTTTACGTCCTGGCAGAGCCCTCTCTGCCTCTTCATTAATTTTTAAAAACATTTTTTCTGGAATAATTACTGACTCACAGAAAGTTTCAAAGTTTCAAATGCAAAAGGAGGGTGCTTGCATGACTATAGTATAGTATCAATACTAGGAAGACGGCAGTGGTAAGATGCACAGGGCGTTTTCAGTTTTCACTAGCTATATATGCTCTCATTTGTGTGCATGTATGTGTGTGCACACATGTGCATGTCTACATAGTTCTATGTGATTTCATTTCGTGTGTGGTTTGATGTCACCACCACCACAGTCAAGATAGAGACCTTAGTCCCTCGGGCTTCCTCTCTTCCTTAACCCCTGGAAACCACTAATGTGTTTGTCCATCTCTGTAATTCTGTCATTTCAAGAATGTTGTATATGGAGCCATACAATATGAAACCTTTTAAAATTGGCTTTTTTTTTCCCACTCAGCCTAGTTCTCTTGAGGTTAATCCCAGTTGTTTTCATCAATAGTTTATTCTTTTTATTTCTTGGTAATGTTTCATGATATGGATAGACCATAGTTTATTTAGCTCTTCAGCCACTGAAGGACATTTGGGGAGCTTCCAGCTTTTGGTGATTGTAAATAAGCTGCTATGAACACTCATGAAAAAGTTTGTGTGTGAATGCAGGTTTTTATTTCTCTGGGAAAAATGCCCCAGGGTGCACTTGCTGGGTCATGTGGTAAGTCCATTTCTACTGTGTTTGGGCCCTTAAGCACACTTGGGTCTATTTGATATAAGTACTATGCACTCTTTATTCCTAATTTCCAAAGAGTGGAAGTTCATAGGAATATGGGGAGTTCATGGGATTGACAAGGAGGTGGCATCATGGTGTTTTGCTCATGCTGCTCGGAGGCTCATTAGGTGCGATGGTGAGGAGTGTGGGCACCTAGAGAGAGACTGCCTTTGCGTATTGACCTGGGTGTTTTCAAAGCCTAACAGAACAAGTTCAAGAAGATTGAAATCATATCTAGTATTGTTTCTGACCACAATGGTATGAAACTAGAAATCAATAATAGGAGGCATCTTAGAAAATTCACAAATATGTGAAAATTAAATAACATGATCTTGAACAACTAATGGGTCAAAGAAGAAATCAAAAGGGAAATTAAAAACTTCTTGAGACCAATGACAGTGGAAACACAATATATCAAAACCTATGGAATGTAGCCAAAGCAGTTCTAAGAAGGAAGTTTATAGCAATAATTGCTATATTAAAATAGAAGAAGGATCTCAAATAAATAGCTTAACATTATGCTTTAAGGAGCTAGAAAAAGAAGAACAAATTAAACTGAAATAGTAAAGCTCAGAAAAAAAAATCAAATACAAAACAAAAATCCATAGAAAAAATTAATAAAACCAAGAGTTGGTTTTTAAAAAAATAAACAAAATTGACAATCCCCTACCTATACTAAATAAGAAAAGGAGAAGACTCAAATAAATAAAATCAGAAATGAAAGTGGAGACATCACAACAGGTACCTCAGAAATAAAAAGCATCATAAGAGACTACTATGAACAATTATTAATATGTGCCAACAAAAGTGATAAATTAGAGTAAATGGATGAATTCTTTGAAAAATATAACCTACCAAGATTCAGTCAGAAAGAAAGAGAAAACTTGAATGGACCAATAACAAATAAAGAGATTAAAGAAGTAATTAAAAACCCTCCAACATAGCACAGTTCCCACTACCCTGCTATGGGCTTTCTGTGAGACCAAGACATAAGCAGATGGTACTCCCACCAGCATCTTGCTCATGCTGTTTGCCTGGAAGGGGTCTTGCTCTCCTTGACTACAAGTCCACACCCAGAGCCATTCTGAGAGTTTTACACCTGGCTGCACCCTGCCCCTGGGCCAAGTTCAACGTGACTTGGCTGCAGCCACAACCTGGCTGGGGAGGGACAGGCGAGACCAAGCTCTTCTAAGCATAAGTAGGACAGTACCCACCATCCTGTTACAGGCAACTGTGGGACTGGGGACTAGTCTGCCTGATCCATTGCACCTACCAGTAACACCAACACAGACCACTTGGGTCCTAGTGGGTGGCTCCACCACTGCTACTGCCACCTCCCACATCACACCAGCTGCTCTGGGGCCTGAGAAACTGTCCAGACACCTGGCCCTCTGCTCCAACTGCTAGCTTCTGAGCAAGTCACCTGAAGCTTCAAAAATTGGCATCCTAGGATGCACTAATACTGCTGCCACTATAAGCTAGTCTGAGGCCACAAATCAGGCATACTCAGCCTACTGCTGCTATCATGGGGGCCTAAAGACTGGCTCAGCTGGTGTTCAAGTGCCCAGCAAAACTTCACCACAGCCTGAACCAAGAACTATACCCTAAGCTACCAAGGAAATCATAGATGCCACTGACCTTGGATACTACCTAAGAAATCACACAAAGAACACAATATTGCAGGCACCCAAAATCAAAGCCAAAGTGTTCTACTCAACCAACAACATACATAAACATTCAGGAAAAAATTTTCTCCTTTGAAAGCAATTTCAAAAAATCAGAACAAACAACTGCTGCATTAGATGTGCAGATATCAATGGAAGGATACAGGAAACATGAAAAAGCAAGGTAATATGACACCACCAAAGGACCACAACAATTATCTAGCAATGGATTCTAATAAAAAAAATCCTCATAATGCCAGATAAAGAATTCCAAATATTGATTGTAAAGAAGTTCAATGAGATACAAGAGAAATCTGGAAACCAATACAAAGAAATCAGAAAATCAACTCAAGACATGAGTGAGAAATTGACCAAGGAGATAAATATCATAAAAAAAAAATAAAAATTCTAGAGCTGAAAAATTCATTGAAGGAAATACAAAACTTATTTGAAAACGTCAAGAATAGACTAGATCAAGCAGAAGAATGGATCTCAGAACTTGTAGACAGGTCTTTTGAAATAATCCAGTCAGACAAAAATAAGGAAAAAAAGAATAAAAGAGAATGAGTAAAGATGGCTGGGATTACATAAAGCAACTGAACTTATGAATTATTGGTATTCCCAAAAGGGAAGAGAGATTACAAAGTTTAGAAAACTATTTGAGGAAATAATTGATGAAAACTTCCCTGGACATTCAGATACAGGAGGCCCAGTGATCCCCAGGAAAATACATTGCAAAAAGGACTTTACCACAGCATATTATAATCAGAATAACTAAAGTTGAAATGAAAGAGAGAATTTTGAAATTAGCAAGAGAAATGTGTCTAGTCCCTTAAAAGGAAACCCCATAAGACTAACAGCAGACCCCTCAGCAGAAACCTTACAGTCCAGAAGAGAATGGGATGGCATTTTCAAAGTGAAAAACAAACAAATAAAAAACAAAAAACCAAAACCTGGCCAGCCAAGAACTTTATATCCTGCCAGACTAAGCTTCATAAATGAAGGAGAAATAAAGTCTGTCTCAGACAAGTAAATGCTGAGAAAATTTGTCACCACTAGACAAACAGCACTACAGGAAATACTCTAGGAAGTCTTAAACATGGAAATGAAAGGTCAATATTCACCATGGCCTTTTAAAAGAATCACATAAAGGAGTAAGAGAAAGGAATTAAACGGCAACATGGCAGAAATTCAGCAAACCACAAGGATAAAAATACAGAGAAGAAAAAAGAAACAAAGAAACTATAACAACTAGAAATAAACTAACAATATGACAAGAACAAAGCTCCACATATCAATATTAACCTTGAATGTAAATGGATGAAATGCTCCATTTAAAAGATGCAGATTGGTAGATTGTTAAAAAACATGATCCAACTATAGGCTGCCTGCAAGTAATTCACCTTAGCCAAGACATATATAGACTGAAAGTAAAACGGTGGAAAAATATATGCCATGCAAATGGAAACCAAAAGTAAGCAAGAGTAGCTATACTTATATCTCATAAAACATACTTTAAATCACAAATAGTAACAAAATACAAAGAAGATTATTACATAATGCTAAAGGGATCAATTCATCAAGAGAATACAACATTCCTGAACATACATGTACCCAACACTGGAGCACCCAGATTAACAAAACAAATATTACTAGACCTAAAGAAAGAGATAGACGGCAACACAATAATAGTGGGGGACTTCAACACCACACTCACAGCACTAAAGAGATTATCAGGACAGAAAATCAACAAAGAAACATTGGACTTAGATTAGATTTTAGACCAAATGGACTTAACACATATTTACAGAACATTCTACCCAATAACTACAGAATATACATTCTTTTCATCAGCACATAGAACATTCTCTAAGATAGGCCACGTTTTAGGCCACAAAACAAGACTTAACAAATTTTAAAAATTTGAAATCATATCAGGTATCTTCTTAGACCCCAATGGAATAAAGCTAGAAAACAATATGAAGAAGAACTTGAGAAACTATACAAACATATGGAAATTAATCAACATGTTCCTGAATGACCACTGGATCACTGAAGAAATAAAGATGGAAAATAAAACACTTTTTGAAACAAATGAAAATGAAAACACAACATACTGAAACTTGTGGGATATAGAAAAAGCAATCCTAGGAGGGAACTTTATAGCATTAAATGCCTACACCAAAAAAGTAGAGAGATTACAAATTACCAACCTAATATTGCACCTCAAGGAACTAGAGAAACAAGAACAAACCAAATGCTGACTTAGCAGAAGAAAAGAAATAAGAAAGAGCAGAGCGGAAATAAATGAAATAGAGAACAAAAAGAAAAAAGTCCAAATAAATGTAATCAGAAATGAAAAAGGAGACATTACAACATATACCACAGAAATACAAAAGATTATCAGAGACTATTATGAACAACGACATACTCACAAACTAGAAAACCCAGGAAAATGAATACATTCCTGGAAATCTACAACTTCCTGAGACTGAACCAGGAAGAAATAGAACTCCTGAATAGACCAAAAATGAGTAGTGAGATTGAACCAGTAATAAAAAATCTCTCTCCCCAAAAATGCTCAGGACCAGATGGATTCATAGCTGAATTCTACCAAATGTACAAAGAACTGGTGCCAATCCTACTGAAACTACTTCACAAGATCAAGAAGGAGGGACTCCTCTTTAACTTATTCTATGAAGCCAGTCACCCTGATACCATAGCCAGGAAATTATGCAACAAAAAAGAAAACTACAGACCAATAACTCTGATGAACTTAGATGTACAAATCCTCAATGAAATACTAGCAAATCAAATCCAATAGCACATCAAAGGATAATTCACCATGATCAAGTGGGTTTTATCCCACAGATGCAAGGATAGTTCAGCATATGCAAGTCAATAAATGTGATTCACCACATAAACAGAATTAAAAACAAAAAACATATGATCATCTCAGTAGATGCAAAAACAATTCAATAAAATTCAGCATCCCTTTATGATAAAATCCCTCTAAAAACTTGGCATAAAAAGAACATACCTCAAAATAATAAATGCCACATATGACAAACCCACAGCCAACATCCGCTGAATGGAAAAAAGTTGAATGCATTCCCCCTGATAACTGGAACACAACAAATTGCCCACTTTTACCATGTCTATAGTACTGGAAGTACAGAACAATCAGGCAAGAGAAAGAAATAGATGGTATTCAAACTGGAAAAGAGGAATTCAAATTATCTCTGTTTGCTGATGATATGATCTTACATCTAGAAAACCCAAAGGACTCCTCCAAAAGATGCCTAGATTTGATAAATGAATTTGGCAAAGTCTCAGGTTACAAAATCAACATACAAAAATCAACAGCATTTCTACACACCACCAACAACCTAGCTGAGGACCAAATCAACAACTCAATCCCATTTACAATAGCTGCAAAAAAAATAAAATACCTAGGAATAAATTTAACCAAGAGGTGAAAGATCTATACAAGGAGAACTACATATCACTGATGGAAGAAATCACAGACAACACAAACAAATTGAAAAACATCCCACACTCATGGATTGGAAGAATCAATATTGTTAAAATGACCATCCTGCCAAAGGCAATATACAGATTCAGTGCAATTCCTATCAAAATATCAATGTTATTTTTCAAAGAATTAGAAAAAAAAATTCTAAAATTCATGTGGCATCAAAAAAAGAGCCTGAAGAGCCCAAGCAATCCTAAGCAAAAAGAACAAAGCTGGAGGCATCACATTACCTGACTTCAAATTATACTATAAGGCTGTAGTAACCAAAAGAGCATGGTACTGGTGTAAAAACAGGTACATAGATCAATGGAACAGACTAGAGAACCCAGAAATAAAGTCACATACTTACAGCCAACTGATCTTTGACAAAGTTGAGAAGAACATACATTGGGAAAACAACACCTTTTTCATAAATGGTGCTGGGAAAATTGGATAGCCATAGACAGAAGAATGAAACTGGATCCCTATCTCTGACCATATACAAAAAGTAACTCAAGATGGATTAAACACTTAAATGTAAGAACCAAAACAATAAAAATCCTAAAAGAAAACCCAGGGAAAACTCTTCCGGACATTTGCCTAGGCAAAGACTTTATGACTAAAACCCCAAAAGCAAATGCAATATAAACAAAAATAGACAAATGAGACATAATCAAAGTAAAAAAGCTTCTGCACAGCAAAGAAAATAATCAAAAGAGTAAATAGACGACATACAGAATGAGAGAAACTATTTGCAAGCTATGTGTCTGACAAAGGACTAACATCCAGAATCTATGAGGAACTCAAATAACTCAGCAAAAAATAAACAATGTCATTAAAAGTGGGTAAGTGACATGAACAGGCATTTTTCAAAAGAAGATAAACAAATGGCCAACAAACATATGAAAAAATGGTCAACATCACCAATCATTAGGGGAATGAAAATCAAAACCACAAGGAAATACCATCTTACTCTAATTAGAATGGCCATTACTAAAAAGTAAAATAAAAAAAAAATAGATGGTGGCATGGATGCAGTGAAAAGGGAACACCTGTATACTGTTGGTGGGAATGTAAATCAGTATAACCTCTATGGATATCAGTATGGAGATTTCTCAAAGAGCTAAAAGTAGATCTACCATTTGATCCAGCAATCCCACTACTGGGTATCTGCCCAGAGGACAAGAAATCATTATATCAAAAATATGCCTAGACTCATATGTTTATCATGGCACAATTCACAATTATAAAGATATGGAATCAACCTAAGTGCCCATCAACTGATGAGCAGATTAAGAAAATGTAATACACACACACACACACACACACACACACACACCATGGAGTACTACTCAGTGATAAGGAAGAATGAAATAAAGGCTTTTGTGGCAACTTGGATGGAATTGGAGGCCATTATCTTAAGTGAAGTAACTCAGGAACAGTAAAATAAATGCCACATGTTCCTAGTTAAAAGTGGGAGCTAAACTATGGCTACAGAAGGACACACAGAGTGGTATAATGAGCACTGGAGACTCAATAGTGGGGAGGGTAACAGGAGGTGAAGGATGAAAAATTACCTTTGGGGTACAATGTACACTACTTGGGTGATGGGTACACTTAAAGCCCAGACTCCACCACTGTATTTTATATATACATATATATATATATATATATATATATATATATATATATAACAGAATTCAACTTGTATCTCCTAAATCTATTCAAATTATAACTTTTTTTAAAAAAAAAAAAACCTTCCAACAAAGGAAAGCTCAGGACCATATATGGCTGTACAGCTGAATTCTACCAAATATTTAAACAATTATTACCAATACACGTTAAACTCTCTAAAAAATAAAGCTAGAGGAAATACTTACAAATACATTTTAAGAGGCCAGGATTACCTTGATAACTAAGCCAGATAAAGGCACCACAAGAAAAAAGACTAGAGGCCAATATCTCTGATGGATATTGATGGAAAAATCTTCAACAAAATATCAACTGAATGCACATCAAAAATATTATTCATCCTAATGGGGATGTATCCATGGCATGCAAAGCTAGTTTAACATACACAAATCAATATGACATATCACATCAACAGAATAAAAGATAACTACATGATGATCTCGATTGACTCAGCAAAAGCATTTTACAAATTTCAGCACCTTTAAAAAGATCCCATTTATAATACATCAAAAAATTACTTAGGAATAAACTTAGCCAAGGAGATGAAAGATTTGTATACTGAAAACTATAAAACATTGATGAGAGAAATTGAAGAAGGTACAAATAAGTGGAAAGATATCCCATGTTCATGGATCAGAGAATTAATATTATTAAAATGCCCATACTACTCAAAGCAGTCTACAGATTTAATGCAATCCCTATCAAAATTCCACTGACATTCTTTACAGAAATAGAAAAAACATTAAAAGAATTTTAAAGTTTGTATGGAACCATAAAAAACCCTGAATAGCCAAAGCAATACTGAAAAATAAAGTTTGAGGCATCACCTTTCCTGATTTAAAATTATATTACAAAGTTACAATAATCAAAACAGTATGGTATTAGCATAAAAACAGAATCATAGCTCAATGGAACAGAGAGCCCAGAAATAAATTCAAACATATATGGTTAATTAATTTTCAACAAGGGCACCAAGAGGACACAATGGGGAAAGGATAGTTGCTTCAATAAATGATGCTGGGAACACTGGCTTTCCACATGCAAAAAAAATGAAATTAGACCTTTATTTTACATAATCCACAAAAATCAACTCAAAATGAATTAAAGACCTAAATGTAAGACCTGAAACCATAAAATTTCCAGAACACAGCTCCAGAAAAATCTCCTTGACATTGGCCTTGGCAATAGTTTCCTGGATATCACATCAAAAGTTCAGGCGGCAAAAGCAAAAATAAATAAATGGGACTACATCCAAACTAAAAAACTCTGCATAACAGAGGAATCAATCAATGAAATATAAAGGTAACCTACGGACTGGGAAAAAATATTGGCAAATCACATGTCTGATAATATCCAAAATTTATAAAGAACTCTTGCAGCTCGACAATAGGAAAACAAATAACCCAATTTATTATAAAAAAAAAAATGAGCAAAGGACCTGAACAGACATTTCTCCAAAGAGGACATAAAAATTGCCAACAGGTGTATGAAAATGTGATCAACATCACTAATCATCAGGGGAATGCAAATTATAACCGCTATGAGATCCCATAACCTCACACCTGTCAGGATGGCTGTTTTCTAAAAGTCAAAAGATAGCAAATGTTGGTGAAGGAGTGGAGAAAAGGCAACCCTGGCACACTGTTGGTGGGTCCTGAGGCCTGAGGGAAGGGTCTGCTCCTGCCTCTCTCCTGGGCTCCAGACGGCTGCCTTCTCATTCACACGCCTCCCCCATGCCTGTCTGTCCACGTCTCCTCTTCTTGGAAGGACGTCAATCATGTTGGATTAGAACCCACCCAAACAACCTCATTTTTTGTTTTTTTATTTAATTTCGCCCATCTTTCTTAAAGAATAATTAACAAAAATTGTATATATCCACAGTGTATAATTTGATTTTTTTAAATTGCCATTTTGAAAATCTCTTAGCTGTATTTTTTTTTAAATTTCTGCATATTATGGGGGGAAATGCAAATCAAAACCACAATGAGATATCACTTATTTCCAGTGAGAATGGCCTTTATCAAAAAGTCCCAAAACAATAAATGTTGGCATGGATGCGGAGAGATAGGAACACTCATACACTGCTGGTGGGACTGCAAACTAGTGCAACCTCTGTGGAAAGCAATATGGAGATACCTTGAAGAGATACAAGTAGATCCACCATTTGATCCAGGAATCCCATTACTGGGAATGTACCCAAAAGAACAAAAGACATTCTATAAAAAGGACATCTGCACTCAAATGTTTACAGCAGCACAATTCATAATTGCAAAGATGTGGAAGCAACCCAAGTGCCCATCAATACATGAGTGGATTAATAAAATGTGGTATATGTATACCATGGAGTACTATTCAGCTATAAGAAACAATGGTGATATAGCGCCTCTTGTAATTTGATGTTTTAATACACATATATCTCTCCACAATCAGGCTAATTAACATATCCATTACCTTACATGGTTATCACAATTCTTTTCTTTTCTTTTGGTGGTGAGAACACTTACGATACTCTCTCATAGAAAATTTCAAGTATAACAATAAGAGTGTTGCTAACTATATCGGTATTGCTGTCCCTTAGTTCTCTAGAACTCACTCATCTGGCATAACTGAGACATTGTCTTCTTGGACCAACATCTGCCGTTTCCCCCTTCCAGGCTGTGACGACCACACGCTGCCCTCTGCTTCTGTGGGTTTGACTATTTTAGATTTATCACTACTTGGTATTGTGTGGTATTTGTCCTTTCATGCTTGGCTTATGTCACTTGGCACGATGCCTTCCAGGTTCATCCACGTTGTTGCAAACGGCAGGATCTCCTATTTTAAAGCTGAATAACCTTCCATTGTGTGTATACACCGCATTTTCTTTATCCAGCTATCCATCCACAGACAGTTTGTTTCCATACTGTCTGAGTCCATTCAGGCTACTATAGCAAACTACCTTAGACTGGGTAATTTATAAATAACAGAAATTTATCTTTCACAGTTCTGAAAGTGGAGAAGTCCAAGATCAAGGCCGTGGCAGGTTGGCTGTGTGGTGAGGGCTCTCTGCTCTGTAGATGGCACCTTGTTGCCACGTCCTCACGTGCAGAAAGGGCAGGGCAGCTTCCTTCAAGCTCTTTTACAAGGCACTAATCCCAGGACTTAACCACTTCCCAAAAGGCCTCACCTTTTAATACTATGACATTGAGTATTAGATTCCAACATACGAGTTTGGAGTGACACATTCAGACCATAGCACATATCTTAGCCATTATGACTAGTGCTGCAATAAACATGGGGGTGCAGACACCTCTCTGAGCTGCTGATTTCATATTCTTTGGATGCACACCCAGTAGTGGGATTGCTGGATCATATCAGTTCTATTTTTAGTGTTTTAAGGAACTTCCGTACTGTTTTCTGTAATGGCTGTACTAATTTACGCTCCCAGCAACAGTATGCAAGGATTCCCTTTCCTCCACCTCCTCACCAACACTTGTTATCCCTTGTCTTTTTGATGACAGCCATCCAGCAGGCATGAGGTGATGTCTCATTGTAGTTTTGATTTGCGTTTCCCAGATGATCGGTGATGTTGGACATTTTTTTCATATACCTGTTGGCCATTTGTATGTCTTCTTTTGAGGAATGTCTATTCAGGAATGATCTTATTTTACCATGATTACCTCTGTAAAGAGCCTATTTCCATATGAGGTCACATTCTGAGGTACTGGGGGTGAAAACTTCTACACATGAACTTGGGGAGCATAGCCCCCATTACACCCCAGGAAGGACACCTGCTGGCCGTCTGGCTGTCAGGCCCAGATTCTTCTATGTGAACCCCGCTCCCATCCCTGAGGTCGAGGCAGTAACTCTCTGAGTTGTGTCCCTGCTGTGCCATTGACCCTGTCGGACCTGCCAGACACGGGAATATTTTTCTTAGATGAGGCCACTTGAGCTAGTCCTTTCTGGACAAGGCCTTTCTATTTGCTTCAGTAACATTCTTCTTGTGCTAAACCAACCCAATGTCTCCTCCACCCACAGAGACAGCCATGTCCTTCCCGTGACGCAGCCAATATAGATATCACAATGTGGTACATTATCTCCATTTCACAGATGAGAATACTGAGGCTCAGGTAGTGTAAATGACTTGCCTGAGGTCACACAGTTAGGACGGCCTGGTGCTGGGTTTGTGAGGGACTGTGAAGCCAGCTCCCTTTCCATTGCACCACATTGCCACTGCCCATGAAAACAAGTACCTGCTTTTGGCTTTCTGAACATGCACAAGCGAGAACTGAAAGTTCATGCTAAGCCATTTCACTTTTCACACCAAATGTCAATTCACAGAGGAAAAGTTTGCAAGCCTTCACACGTAACCCCCGTCTGTTTACTGATGTTGTGCACATCTGTGCACGTGCTCAGCTGAGGTTGCAAAGCAGCACGCTGCCCAAGGACAGCAGGCTGGTGACAAAGGTCTAGTGGCCAACCCCAATGGCACATAGCGTTAGCTAGTATTTTTCATTATTGTAAGCTCACTCATTTAAAACAAAGCAAAATGACTAGAAGAGAAAATAATTCGATCTATTTAGGCCTAGAAAGAAACCTTGAGGAGTTGATTTTCTTTTTAACAGAACAGATGGCTGGTAACAATGGCGTCAATATTAACATATTTCAGAACCGCAGTCCGACAGCAGGCAGGGAGAGATGGGTGGATGCACCGAGAAAAATGCAAGAGATATTTTAAGAATTTCATATATTCTTCAACTTCAGGTCCATCAGGAGCCGGATATAAATGAGGATGAGACAAGAAGATAATGGTTTTGTCGGCGCACCACAGAAGATAAACATTTTGGGAAGAGACCAGATTAAACCAGTTGGGATGGCAGTCGCTAGAGGTGCAGGGCTTTGAGCAGACAGGGTGGGCGTGGCACTGTCTCCAAAACGTCTAGCTCCTCAGCAGCTCAGCCCGCGAAATGGAGACATTACTCCCAGGTGCCAAAGGGCCGCGAGCAAGAACAGGCCGCGTGAACTAGCGGCAGTGCCTCTCCCTCAGCGTCTACCCTTAACCCAGGTCACCCGGGGACAAGTCCTCTTTCACTTGAGGCAATAACCCATCAAATGTTTCTTGGATGGAAAAAAAAAAAACCAGCCAGAATCTGATCACATCTCTAAGACCGCACTGCCCTAGAACTGGCTTTGTAAAGGTATTTAAATTACTTAAAATTAGATTAAATTAGAATTCAGTTGCTTAGCTGCACCGGCCACATTTCAAGGGCTCAGAAGCCACATGTGGCTGGTGGCTGCTGCGCTAGACAGGGCTGTGGAACATTCCCACTACCGCAGAAAGCCCTGCCGGGCAGCAGTGCTCTGGAAATAACGATCAACTGACAGAAATCACAGAGGGCAGGGAACGGGGATGCAGTCAGCAAAACGCGGAGTATGAAACTTTGGACTAGGCACAAATGACTTTGTTTTTTCAACAAACAGGTAGTGAGAGTATAACAGGTGAGAAGAGCCGTCGGAAACCAAGGAGACAGGAGATGCATTTCAGCTGTACGAAAGGTGCAGACCTGGCTGCATCTTGATTTGAATTAATGGTAAAAAAAAAAAAAAAAAAAAAAAGGCATTTTTTTTTAAGACAGTTGGGAAATTGTGAACATTGACTGGATATTTGATAATATTATTGAATTTTGTCAATTTTTCTTTCTTTTTAATAATTGTGGCAATATATGTAACATAAATTTACCATGTAACCATTTAAAGTGTACGGTTTAGTGGCAATAAGTACATTCGTACTGTTCTGTAATCACTACCATCCATCTCCAAACTAAAACTCTGTCCCCACTGAACACAAGCTCCTCATTTCCCTTCCCCAGCCCCTGGCACCTGCCTTTCTGCTTTCTGCTTTCAAATCAATGGATTTAATTACTCTAGGGACCTCAGATAAGTAGAATCAGACAATATTTGTCCGCTTGTGTCTGGCGTATTTCACTTAGTGTAATATCTTCCAGGTTCACCCACGTTTATAGCACGTGTCAGAATTTTCTTTGTTTTTAAGGCTGAATAATATTCTATTGTGTGAATAGACCCCATTCATCCATCGATGGACGCTGGGTAACTTCTATCTTTTGGCTACTGTGAATCTTTTGGCTGCTATGAACACGGGTGTACGGATAGCTCCAAGACCCTACTTTTAGTTTTTTTAGATATAGACCTAAAAGTGAAATCGCTGGTAATGTGGTAATTCTAGTTTTGCTTTTTTGAGGAATTGCCACACTGAGTTCTGCAGCTGCTACACCATTTTACATTCCCGCCAAGAGTATCCAAGTGTTCCAACTTCTACACATCCCGACCAACACTTGTTTTCTGTTATTTTTTCCTTGGTAAGAGTCATCCTAATGGATGTGAAGGCATATCTTCTTGCAGTTTTGATTTCCACTTCCCTAATGATTAGTGATGTTGAGCATTTTTTTCATCAACTTATTGGCAATTCGTATATCTTATTTTTGGAGAAATGTCTATTTAAGTCCTTTGCCCATTTTTTAATCAGTTGTTTGTTTTTTGTTGTTAAGTTGTAGGAATTCCTTATATATTCTGGCTATTAACCACTTAGCAGCTACATGACTTATAAATATTTCCCCCCATTCCATAGGTGACCTTTTCACTCTGCAGACAGTGTCCTTTGCTGCACGAAGGTTTCTAATTTTGGTGTAGTCCAATTTATCTATTTTTTCTTTTATTGCCTGTGTTTTTGGTGTCATATCCAAGAAATCACTAATGAATTCTATTAATTTTTAGGTGTAATAATGATATTGCTTATATTTTCTAAAGGTCCTTATCTTTTAGAGACACATCCTGAAATATGATTACTGGTGAGTAGTGATGTCAGGGATTAGTTTTATAACCCAGTGGGGGTAGACAGTGGGAGGGACCATGTGTGAAGTGAGACTGGCCGAATGTTGCCAATTGTCTCGGGTGAGGGGCTCAGGGAGGTTCATTACACAGTCTCTCTACTTTAGGGTATGTTTGAATTTTTCCACAATAAAGACATCTTTTTAAAAAGATCACAAGCACATATTCTTCTTTGTAGAGCAGACACAGGTTCTTCCCAGAGGTTAATATAGCCTCACAAATGCGCCCACGATCACAGAGCACCAGCTCCCTCCTCAGTGACTGAGGCCAGGCCTCAAGAACATGAACAAAATGACCAATTGCACTCCTTCCTTAGCAGCCCAGATTACTGATCTTCTGAATAAAATACTGTTTTTATCAGCTCTTCATAAGACCCAAAGGAGAGAGGAAAATATGGTGATCATTAGGAAGTGATGTGCTCACCAGATCCTTTTCCTCTGGGCTGGCCCTGTCGCCGTGATGAAGGGCTTGGACCCCGCTCTCTGATGGTGCTTGTCCCTAGGCCACGGGGTGGATGGAGCAGGAGGGTGGCAGTGGCTTATCAGGTGAGCGGGGCCCTCAAGACCTCTCCCCTCCCTGTTCCCACTGGGAACCACACCGTCAGCTCACCCTGCTTGGTAGCATAGTGGTGACCACGGGGAAAGTCAGGGTTCACACATTATGTTTGCCAAAGGCAGCGACAAGGACAACTCCCACCATTCACCGAGCACTTAGTTTACCAGGCACAGTGCTAAGCGCTTCATGGGCCACGGCATTCCATGCGTCCTCACAAGAACCCTGAGAGGTAGGTGTATCCTTATCCTCACTTTACAGATGAGAAACAAAGGCTCAGAGAGATTAAATAATTTCCCCAAGATCGCATAGCTCGTAAGTGGCAGAGCTGAGATTAAAATCCAGGTTGCTTTGTCTCTCTCTGACTGTACAGATTTATGTAATGAATCATCCTCTTGCATTTACTTAGTATTGAAAGGACCTTTAAGTCTTTAGATATAAAACATGCACTGTATAAAGGCTTTTGGGGGTCCTCCTCGTTTTGCCTACCTTTTCTATTCATGTTCTTTTATCTTGCTGATTCCTACCACACACACCATGGAATACAAACACGAGTAGTTAGACCAGCCTCCCTAGACATATGGCCCTAGGAAAGACTTCTGCACCCCAAGGCCTGCAGACATGGGCACCCTGTCAGAGCCTTGGTCCAGGCATGTGCTTGGCTGCCGCAAGATTGGCTGAGAGTGTGTAGATGCAGCAGGACCCTGGCTCGCTGGGGTGAGCTCCTGTGGCAGGAGATGCCTGGATTTTTCTCACCAGCAACTTCCCAGGAAAAAGAGTCTTTTTTTGTCCTGGACCTGCTACCCAATCTGCCAACCTGACATGGTGCTGTGTCTACTCTGGAGCAAAGGGAATGAAATCAGGCAACCGATGGCTGGTGGTGGGGCTCTGTGTTGGCAGCTGGTTTTCTTGGCTATATATATTCTAATTAGATTTAGCACATTTATAAAATAACCACCCTGATGGATAAAATGTGAAACCAGCATACATACAATTTACCATGCCTCAATGACATAAAAAAACATGGTAAATACATTATAATTATTGGTTAAGATAAAGCCAAGACAGTTCTCTCTAAGTGCTCATTTCATTGTAGGAGTTTTAATAAGTAATTATATCGCAGTTGTGTAGTCTCCGTAAGGGTGTATTAAACAGTAATAAAGTAATCAAAAACTGGCCTAACAGGACTGAAAATATCTTGCAAATAATTTGTAAGGTATTTTCTGAATAAACTAGTTATGAAATATTAATATTCTTAAAATTTCAATACATATTAGCAACATATTTACTTTCTGTTTTTAGACTTATGCCATTCTGTTCCCAAAAAAGCTTGTTAAAGACATATAATCAGATGCACAACCTTTAAAACAAATGAGCTCAGAGTCGCTGTCTTTGGCATGAATCTGAGAGTTGCATGGTACTGTACATTTTCAGCCTTGTTTTGCTTTTGCCTGAATTGAAGCCAAAAAGCTTTCAAAAACCTGCATTCACCAAAAACAGCATAAACTGCCAAGGCATAAATTGAATTCTAAAGATTAACTGCAGCTCTAGTCATTGTTAGCTTTTATTGTCCTTGTTTGCTTAAAAAAATGGATTTATGATCTGAAATGTGTACTGCCTGCATGTTAACATTTTATAAATTTTACTCATCTAACCCATATGACATTTTTCTTACTCTCTACGATTTTTTTTATTAAACTATTTTGTTTCCTATAGGATGCAAGTTATATTCCTAGTTTTTTCTTAAATGAAATAATGGCTTTTATTAAAATTATAATTTCAAATTCACTGTGATGTATTTGATCTTTCCTACCCGACCCCAGGGCCTGGGGCATTGAAAGTCATAGGTGCAAGTTCAGCCCTTTCAGATGAGCAAACCACGTTGCTTCGAGGCAACCAGAAGCACAGCTGTGTCAGCGTAGACATCGAACTCTTATTCTGTCTTCACTTGCAATTTGGTAGACACGGTCTCTCAAATTGCAGTTGCTATTTATGCCTTTATAAGTTAATACACCAGTTCTTTCAAGGCAAAGCTCTCAAAGTACATCACACATTTTAGCCACATCAGTAGCCGGAGATCTCCCCACCACCAGTAGGACCTGTGCCTGAGTTATTTGTATTTTTCTTGAAGTTCTGAAAGATTTCAGTAATGCAACTGCTTTTTTTTGTTTTTTAACTTTCACCCATGATTAGCAATTCTCAAAATGTAGTGCATAGGAAACTGGCGGGGGGTGGGGACCCAAAACATTTATAAGGGGGTCCCAAGATCAAATAATGCTCTTTTTTCATAATAATACCAAGATGTTATTTGTCCTTTTTACTATGTTGACATTTGCACTGATGGTGCAGGATCAATGGTGGGTGAACTGTGCACGCCTGGGCCCGAATCAAGGCCAAGACACCCACCTGTGTGAGTAATCCCGGCATGCCCACAGCAAAGATTATAAGAGTGGCAGTGGGATGTTAAGAGTCAACAATGCAGTAAGGATTATTAATTTTATGACTTACCCCTTGTGCGTGTGTTTTTGCAATATTCTTTGTGACGACACAGGGCACCTGCACAGTGAGAGGGCACCGTGTCTCTCAAGAGCCCTTGTGAGGGTGTCTGAGTTGCAAACTCAAGTAGCTGCTCTCCTTTTGATGGAATGCCATCTCTACTTGTTCACCTGACAGACAAACTGTGGCTGTTGAGATGAGGGTGTTTGGCAAAACTTTTCTTGAAAGTGTCACTTCAAGGAAAACAACTGGCAGATTTTTTTGCCAATGACGACATTTGATTTTTCAAATTCAACAATTTGAATTTTTGAAAACTTGCATCTGCCACAATGACCTTGACAGCTTTCCAATTCTTAAGGGCCTTTCTGATGAAATTGGTGGTGAATGTAACTTTTGAATATTGTATAATGAAATGTGTCAATTGCAGGACTCAGGGAAGTAGTATTTTCCAGATGACCAATGAATGATGTCACAAAATCATGAATGGGTAAAAGAGTCATTCAAAGTGCAAGACGCCACTGGACTACAAAACATTCATTGACGTGTTTTCGGATTCCACGCTGCAAGTAACCTTTCAGACACTAACTCTTGTCATGTTTTGGTGCAGTATCAAAGAAGGATATACACCGTTATCTAAAACTGTTATTAATACGCTCCTTCCTTTTCCAACTATGTGGCTGTGTAAGGCCCTAATTTCTTCATATGCTTGAACCCACACAAGAGACAGCAACAGATTTTATACAGAAGCAGCATGAGAATCTAGCTGTCTTCTAACAAGCCAGATTTAAAACAACACCACTCTTCTCACTAAAATGCCTTTTTTCCTGGAAAAATAATTATTTCCCATAAAAATGGTAAAAAGTAATGATTTATCATTGTCATGTTTAAATGAATTAACAAATATTCTAAAACTTTATCAGTTTTAATTTTTAATGTGGTAGATATTTATAGATACAACTCACATAGGCAAAAATTCTTTGGGACCTCAATGTTTTTTTTAGCGTATATTGTGGCCAAAAGATAAAAACATTACTTTTTTTTGGTATTGAGGTTGATGAAGAAATTAAATTAATTGGGAACCAACTCCAATTTCCCTTATTTCCAGATCAGAAAAAAAGTGTTCAAAATACACCGTATTTTGTTATGTCATAAAATAATCATCAGGACAATGGCAACTCAACTTTAATCCTAGATTGGCTAGCAATAATTTGCCTAGAGTCTCCTTGTTAGATAGGAGTGTATGTAAAATTAAATTGAATTTTAGTGAAAGATCATACTAATAGTTCAGTAAAATTGGTTGGGAGAGTGGAAGCTACTGACATTTTAGCAATCAGATTTCAAAGTCGACTGTTGGGGGTGGAACCTGCCGGGTGAGCAGGGAAGGGAGTGAGAAGGAAATGACATATGGAAAAGAGTCTCTTTCTTACTCTTTTTTCCTGCTGATACTGGGTCTCTAGAGCTGGCCCGTGGTCCCTAACTATTTCCTGGTAATATTAGCTGAGCAGGTTATTCATGACTTTGAGTAATTCACACCCTTGCTTTGACTTTGTTTACTGAAAAAGCTATAAGTTGCATCTGTGAACACGGGCTCCTCAAAACGATGATTTGGACTCTTAAATCTTAAGGAACAAAATAAAGCAAAACAATCTACAACAACTAAAAACTGTTTGTTGGGGTTGAAGGCACATCTCCCTGAATTAAATTATTATTCAATTGTGCCCATAAGCATACATATATGCACTTGTGTATACCACACACTTGCCATCACATAGGTGATTTTAAATTGTTGCAGAAGTGTACAATTCTGCATGAGTTAATTTAGTTGGAATACAATTCGAACTCAATACTTATTAGCAAGAAGTAAAAAACAATTTAAAAGGTGAAAAAAAACTCCTGAGGGCATGAATGCCTTCATTCAATTTCAATTCTGTTCATTGTGCAGGCCCCAGCTCTGCGCATGTTTTCAGAGTGTGTTTCTGATAGAATGCTCTTAAAAATGAAAATGTTTTAGTGCTCCTGCCGAGTTCATAATTTTCAAATGTTAATAATCTCACTAATTTTAGCTCAAAAATTCTTTACACTTCATAGGATTTCCTTTTTCACCAGGTCTTCCCACGTGTTCCAAGTTAATTCTCTGATGTTTTATAGTGATTAAGAAATGACTCAATAATTTTATCCTGAGACATCTAACGCAAACAGAGGTTAAGATTTATCAAGAAGAATATTGCCAATAGACTTCTCACCCGAGGCTAGGCAAAGCCTCAGTTTTTAGGTCTAAAGAGCAATGGCCTTGATTAAGTAAAAAGCATTGAGGAAACTGCCCTGCTTTTTCAAACCCTGGCACAGCCACAACGAGCACAAGACACGGTGACCCTGCCAAGTCAGCACATGCTCAGTCCTATGCTCCCACAAAAAGGTGGGGAGTTCCTACTAGGCTTTCCTGAATGTGTTTGTAGAGTTGTGTCTTTGATAGTAAAGAACGACTAACTATTAGGATTCTTTCTTTGACGTTTAAAATCATCCAGATGACCAGGAGAAAATGAAAGGTTTCCACGAGTTGCAGGCAAAGGATGCAAAGTAAAGAGCTGATTCTACATCTCACCCACACATGTGCTGTGACCAGCACAAGGCTCCTGGTTTCTGTGCCCAAAGCATGTGTGTGTGTGTGTGTGTGTGTGTGTGTGTGTGTGTTTGTGTGTGTGTGTCCACACTTCCTCGCGGAGATGAATGCCACTCTTGCAACAGTATCTGGAGCGGATGCACGTAGCCTATGTACCACATGGGGAAGACTTGAAGAAATTTTCATTTTTGTTTATTCAGTTCTGTATATTTTGGTGACAGCTAATTTCAAAATCCAAAATTAGCTGGCATTTATATTTTACAAAATTGCAACTTGTGCTATAAAAAGAAAACCCAACAAATGCATAATGGAAGATAACATCTAAAAATTAAATGAATCCTGAAATTCCTTGTCATGCATTTCCAAAGGCCATGACAAAGCATTGTCCGTAAAGTCAGAAAGACATGAATTTGAAATCTGGAATTGTTGTTCACTGTGTAACCTTGGGCAAGTTACCAAAGAACTCTCACTCACTTTAGGCATTGTGTAGGTTGGGATCAACAATATCTACTTTTAGGGTTGATGTGATGATTAAATGAAATAATGTAATAAAAAGCCAACAATAGTAAATGGCATTCATTCATTTACACATCCAAGATTGAACAAATGTCTATGGTAT
This sequence comes from Indri indri, assembly GCA_004363605.1. Taxonomy (NCBI): domain Eukaryota; kingdom Metazoa; phylum Chordata; class Mammalia; order Primates; family Indriidae; genus Indri; species Indri indri. The sequence continues at coordinate 3,555 of RJWJ010006492.1, read as the reverse complement.
GTTGGGAGTCTTATTAGTTGCTAGGGCTAGATACTAATACTTTCAATGTTCATTTTCTTCCATACCCATTACTGTGACACAGTGGCTTTGCTGATGCTGTGACTACATGCTGATATGTTACTGGTGGAATTTTATAAACCCATTTTCACTAAATAAGTGTGGGAAGAAGAGACTGGAATCATTAGAATATTTTTGCTTGAAAATTGGTTCTGGTTCTCAACGGGGCAAGATATGTAGCTCAGTTGTCCATGAAGAAAAGATCTCATCTGAAAGTCAAGGGGAACCTGTGAAGTTGCCACCACTCGGGCGGCTGGCATAGAATAATCTCAAGACATAAGTATGCTGTGCCCAGACAAGTTCTTCCAAAATAGCTTATACCGTGGTAAGAACCCCTCGTTTCTCCAATATCTCTAAAGCATTCTTCATTCATCTATTCATTCTTCACTTGTTTATCATTATTAGGTGTCTGGCACTCTGCTAGAGCCTAGGGACACGAGGGTGGGACTTGAACAAGCAAATTGACTGCTTGTCTTTGAGAATTAGCAGCTCTACTTTTGCTCTGCATTCTAGAGTAGATAGCCCAGTTTTGCCTTTTTTGCTCTTCTCTCCATTTATGATCATCTGTAACAAGAACAAATAAACAAATTGCAATGGGATGCTTTGGGCTACAAGTAACAGAATACTGACTTCAACAATAAGGGAACTTACTCATTTTAATCTCAATCAAATACAAAGAAGCCCCAGAGAAGTTTGGTTCCAAGGCTTTTAATTCAGTGACCGTGGACCCAGATTCTTTTCCTCTTTCTTCCTGCCATCCTCAGGGTGATGCCTTGACCTCAGCCTAGTCGCTCTCACTGGTGTACCCTCCCCGGGCACCACATTCAAACACAGACACGTTCTTCCATGATGATGTCCAAGGGAAGAGTAGGAAATATTTTTCTATGTGTCCCATCTTATGAGCAAAGACGTCACAAACAGAAACCCCTCAGCAGACTTCCCCTCAGCTGCCACTGGCTGGAGTTGTCTCATGTGCGGATGTCCGCACCTGTGTCTGTTGGGGAACAATGCACGTGGCAATCTAGACCTCTCTTTGGAGTTGGGATGGGCCAGTTTCTTTGAAGCTCATGATCGCAGGGAGGAGGATGGATAACTTAGGAAAACTGGATTTCACTAGGAAGGGAAAAAAGGTGTGTGAATGGCTGCTGGGTAAGTGACTAACGGTGTCTGCTACAGAGAGAGAAAACAGAGAGGTCCTGTGTCAGCTTTCCCGCTTTTTCAAATTTGGGGAGGAGATCAAAGGCCCTCTGGGAAAGTTCCTCTGCTAGAAATACTGGGTATGTACGGAATCATCGTTTGTATATCATTAGACCCTGGAACACTAGTGCCTCCCAATCCCCTAAAACAAGTCTCTGTTCTGTTTCCTCACTGGCAAATCATTATTTCAGGTGCTCCACTGGAGCCTTGCACCCCAGGTGTTAGGAAAGGCAGACGTTAGTAAGCAGCATAGGGTTCCACACGAGCCTTCAGCATGAGCTATTGATACAACAAGATGTCAAAAAGTAGATTCCACGTTCCTTTTCCTTCTTTCTCTTCACAGATCACTACAGAGCTGATGTTGCCAACTGGAGCCCTTTTAAGGACTGACTTCAGGATCCAGCACCAACTCCCCTGCATTAATAGAGAACCTGTTATTGTGTAAGCAGATGTGGAAAGGGGACCCTACAAGAGGAGGGGGCGCCCGAGGCGGTGTGCTCAGCTGCGGGTGTGAGCTGAGGGCAAGGTGAAGGCTGCTCCCTCCGGGTGGTTCCTTTGCTCCTCAACACTGGCTGCAGGAGGGAATAAACAAAAAGCCCACGGCAGACAGTAGAGGAGGATGAAAGGGCATTATTGATTTCAAGAAGAAATAGAAATTGTAACATTAACCTTAATCCAGTGGGAATGGCATAGGGAGATAACTGATTTTAAATGAAGGAAATGTCATTTTCAATTTTCATAAATTACATGTGGTATAATGAATTAGTAGATGATTTTCAAATGAAAGATAACTCATAAAATAAAAAGCAAAGCTCTCAATAAAGGCAACTTAAAATATTGTCCTTTCTGTAAGTACAATTTTTTAAAAACCACCACATTTAGACATTGTAATCAGATATGGCTTAAAATAAATAAGTAAATCGTATTGAGTCTTAAATAAAAAGCAATATGGATTTCATAATAAATTGCTTTACAAGATATAATGATATGTACAATGTAATATTTATTACTTGGGTCACAAAATTTTTTTCTTTTGTGAAAATTTTTTTTGCAAAAGAAAAAAATTCAATGGTATATTAATTATCCTAAGATTTCCTTCTAATTCTATATTATCAGAATCAATCGATCCTACAATAGGTAAAAAGGTATAATGTTTAAATGTTTACATGTACTAAAAAAAGAATCTAACTTTATCTATAAACTAAGGGTGTTTCTGTTTAATTCTAACCAGATTCGGGCGAATATACTATAAATATAAAGAAAGGAATTAAATAGGGAAAAGAAACAACTAAATTTTTGTGTATATAATGCACATAAATGTATCAAAGTCAGGAATTTTTTAGCTACACACTGTATACAGTAAAGTGAAAGAAAAATAAGTGACATTACTGAAGCCCATGGCTGTGAAAATAGTACTTACAACTGTTACACAGTAGTCACTATACATTAATCCCCGCTCCCGTCAGTTAATTACATCACCCTTTAAGATAGACGTATAATGTAATTAGAGATTTGAACAGCTCACAGCCAGATCACTTAAAGTAACATTGTTAATGGGCTCTAGAAGTTCTCTCTTTAATATTGCCAGTGTTATAACTTCTAATTACCTTAATAATTAGGGCTCTGTCACTCATGATTGAGGTAAGAGGCCTGAACACTAATGGCTATTAGAGATGTTGTACAAGGCATGTTTTGATGTTCTCATCCAATTGCTTAGGGTCGGAAGGAGCTATTTGCCCTTGGAAGCCTGGCGGTTGCTATGCGGTGGCATGGGCGCCGCACTAACGAATTTAATGCTACCTGTGCTACTGCTGTTTTCAATCAAGAGGGAGGGCCTAAGCTCTATTCACTGACGTTACTCATGAAATGTAAATGTGGCACCTATGGAAGAAATTTTGCGAATTTAAATTGCCCTGTTGCTCTTACAACAAAATAACACTGAAAACCTGGATGTCACATCAATGAAATTAACATTAATAAGAACAAACTTCCCTCATCTACAGCTAGGATCTACTACTGTCAATTAATAAAAATGAGACATTTGAAAAAATGGGTGAAAATGAAAAGAATCTTGAAATATTGCTGAGTGTCATGTGGAGTATAGAGAATGGGAGAGCATGTGAGTGTGGGGAAGGGGAGGGTCCCGTGGAGTGTGGGGAAAGGGAGGGTCCCGTGGAGGGTGCGGAAGGGGAGGGTCCCGTGGAGGGTGGGGAAGGGGAGGGTCCCGTGGAGTGTGGGGAAAGGGAGGGTCCCGTGGAGGGTGCGGAAGGGGAGGGTCCCGTGGAGGGTGGGGAAGGGGAG
>RJWJ010006491.1:0-62273 GCA_004363605.1 Indri indri | reverse complement strand
AGCTCACAGCAACCTCAAACTCCTGGGCTCGAGCAATCCTACTGTCTCAGCCTCCCGAGTAGCTGGGACTACAGGCATGCGCCACCATGCCCGGCTAATTTTTTTTCTATATATATATTTTTAGCTGTCCAGTTAATTTCTTTGTATTTTTGGTAGAGACGGGGTCTCGCTCTTGCTCAGGCTGGTCTCGAACTCCTGAACTCAGGACGATCCGCCCGCCTCGGCCTCCCAGAGTGCTAGGATTACAGGCGTGAGCCACCGCCCCCGGCCTGAGAATACATTTTTAAAAAGCTTTTGATACAAATTACTTCTAAAGATCTTTAACCTTCCTCATGTAATGACTATCAAAGGAGATCATTAATTTAATTCTGTGCCTATAATTTGGATGAAATCTTTTTTTCTATATTGTTTTCTAAATGCTTACTTACTAACATAGTGCATTAGTCTGCTCGTGCTGCCATAATGGAATACCACAGACTGGGGTGGCTTAAACAACAGAAATTTGTTTTCTCACAGTTCTGGAAGACTGGATGTCTAAGATCAAGGTGCCAGCAGGGTTGGTGTCTGATGAGGCCTCTCCTTGTCTTGCAGACAGTGCCATCTTGCTGTGTCTTCACATGGCTTTTTCTCTGTGTACAGCAGAGAACAAAAGTTCTGATGTCTCTTGTTCTTATAAGGACACCAATCCTATTGGATTAGGAACCCACCCTTATGACCTCAGTTAACCTTAATTACTTTCTTAAAGGCCCTATTCCAAATACAGTCATATTGTGGGTTAGGGCTTCAACATGTGAATTTGGGATTTTAGGGGAGAGCACAATTTATTCCATAACATAATAACTTGAAGTAGCTTTGTATCTCATATTTTTCTAATAGAAATTTAAAATATGATGATGATGACAAATGTTATTTTAACTATAGGGAAAAGGGGACAAAATGGATTTAAAGAATTTACCAGGCAAGAAGAGATCAACTGTGTAACAAGTGAGCCTCTTACTGTTGCTGAGGAAGAAGCATTAAAACAGGAATACCAACGAAAAGAGAGAGAACTCTTAGAAAAAATCCAAAGTGCCATAGCATGTACCAATATCTTTCCTTTGGGCCGTGACCGCATGTATAGGCGATACTGGATTTTCCCTTCTATTCCTGGATTGTTTATTGAAGAGGATTATTCTGGTCTCACTGAAGACATGCTGTTGCCTAGACCTTCATTATTTCAGAATAATGTACAGTCCCAAGATCCTCAGGTATCCACTAAAACTGGAGAGTCTTTGAAGTCTGAATCTACCTCCAACATTGACCACAGTCCATGTGATCATTCTGTGCAACTGCCAAAACCAGTGCATAAGCCAAATCGGTGGTGCTTTTACAGTTCTTGTGAACAGCTAGACCAACTTATTGAAGCTCTTAATTCTAGAGGATATAGAGAAAGTGCCTTAAAAGAAACTTTGTTGCAAGAGAAAAGCAGAATATGTGCACAGCTAGCCTGTTTCTCCGAAGAGAAATTTCATTTTTCAGGTAAATTTGCAATGAAATCACTTTCCTTTCTTTTTTCTTCCCATGATCTCTGGTCGTTCAGGATTAAGTATTTATCAAGGTATTAGAAATATATTTAGAACACTTTATCTTTCATTTAGACCATTCCCTTAATTTCCAGGTTAGAGTTTGGGAATGTATTTCTTTAGAGAAATAAGATTCTCTAAATGCCATTGAGTTCTGTTTGTTTTATGAGGAACACATCTGAAGTGTGAAGAAATACATATCCTTCCTATCTTCTCATTCCTTGGTCAGTAAACTTTGAATGCCTAAGTCTCCAAGGCTGCCATCAGTTTTAGAGATAATACAACAAGTGAGATTACTCACTAAGGATTTTGGCTGAGAGTCCAGGAGCAAGGCCCATTAATGGTCACTTCTTTGGAAATTGGCTGCAGGGGCAGATCAGGCAGCAGCATTTCCTGTTTGATGGCTGATCCATTGATGACAAATAAGAAGAATCAGTAAGAAATTTTGAAATGGGAGTTTTTATATTACTAAATGACATTATCTATGTAAAGAATGGCTTAAGTTTAGGGGCATGTTACCGTGACTACTTCTTAGGATTAAAAGCTGTAAATCACTAATTTAAAAAAAAAAAAACCTTTAAAATATCATACAATTCACTCATTTAAAGTGTACAATTCAATGGTTTCTGTTATATTCACTGATACATGCAACCATCACCACAACCAATTTTAGAACATCTTCATTACCTCAAAAAGAAACTTTGGGCTGGGCTCGGTTGCTCACACCTGTAATCCTAGCACTCTGGAAAGCCGAGACGAGAGGATCTCTTGAGGTCAGGAGTTCGAAGCCAGCCTGAGTAAGAGTGAGACCCAGTCTTGACTAAAAATAGAAAAATTAGCTGGATGTTGTGGCTTATGCCTGTAGTCCCAGCTACTTGGGAGGCTGAGGCAAGAAGATTGTTTGAGCCCAGGAGTTTGAGGTTGCAGTGAACTAACAGTGATGCCACTGTACTCTACCTAGAGCAACAGAGTGAGACTCTGTCTCAAAAAAAAAAAAGACACTTTCTATACTTTAGCTACCACTCCTTTACCTTCCCTACCCCTCTACCTCCTAGCCTAGGAACCACAAATCTACTTTCCCACTGTAAATTTTCCTCTTATAAATATTTCATATGAGTGGAATCATATATGGTCTTCTGTGATTGACATCTTTCACTTAGTATAACATTTTCAAGTTTCATCCAGGGTGTAGCATGTATCAATAGTTCATTCCTTTTTATGGCCAAATAATATTCCATGTTGTATATATACCACATTTTATTTATTTGTTTGTTTCAGAGACAGGGTCTTGCTCTGTCACCCAGGCTGGAGTGCAGTGGCACAATCACTTGATCTTAGCCACAATGCCGAGAAGCGATACAGTGGCACGATCATAGCTCACTGTAACCTCCAACTCCTGGGCTCAAGTGATCCTCCTGACTCAGCCTCCCAAGTAGCTGGGATTACAGGCACATGCCACCACACCCAGCTAATTTTTTAATATTTTTTTGGTAGAGACAGGGTCTTGCTATGTTGCCCAGGTTGGTCTTGAACTCCTGACCTCAAGGGATTCTCCCACCTCAGCCTCCCAAAGTGCTGGGATTACAGGAGCAAGCCACTGCACCTGGCCTATACCACAGTTTTATTCAATATTTACCCATTCATTAGTTGATGGACATTTGGTTTGTTTCCACCTTGTGGCTATTATGAATAATGCTACTGTAAACATTCACATACAAGATTTTGTGTTGACATAGGTTTTATTTGTCTTGAGTATATACCTAGGAGTAGAATTACTGGTAACGTTGCTTAATGGTTTAACAAACTACTCAATTGTTTCCCAAAGTGGCTGTACTTTTCCCACCAACAATATATGAGGTTTCCAATTTGACTAATGACTAATAATGTTAAGCATCTTTTCATGTACTCGTTGTATATGTTTGTATATCTTCCTTAAAGAAATGTCTGTTCAGTTCCTTTACCCATTTATTAATTGGGTTATTTGTCTTTTGAATGAGTTATAAGAGTTCTTTATACCTTCTGGACACAAGGCCCTTCCAAGATATAGGATTTGTAATTATTTATTTATGACACTTGAGGATTTACACTTTATATCCATTATTTTAAGATAATAGGCACATGGGATAATTGTATTTTTTAATAAGAAAATCATAAGGTATTTGATTACTATTTCAGACAAACCTCAAACTGATAGCAAACCTATATACAGTCGGGGAAGGTCTTCCAATGCATGTGACCAATCTCAGATGTCTGCAGAAAGGCAACTTGAACTGAGGCTGAGAGATTTTCTTTTGGATATTGAAGATAGAATTTACCAAGGAACATTAGGAGCAATCAAGGTTTGTACGTGTACCTGTTTTTAGTTTAATTTGCCTGGTCTAGAATTTTATTCATATTTGTTAATTATATGATACAGGCAAAGCAAGTGTATTTTGAATAAACACCAGGGAATGACATATTTTTTTTTATTTCCTTGCATTAAAATGTTTATGGACATGAATCTTTTTTTTTTTAATTTTTTTTTTATTGACTCTATACTTCAATGGATGAAAAAATCTTTCTCTCTCTCTCTCTTTTTTTTTTTTTTTTTTTTGCGACAGAGTCTTGCTCTGTTGCTTGGGTTAGAGTGCCATGGTATCAGCCTAGCTCACAGCAACCTCAAACTCCTGGGTTCAAGCAAGCCTCCTGCCTCAGCCTCATGAGTAGCTGGGACTACAGGCACAAGCCACAAAGCCTGGCTTATTTTTCTATTTTTAGTATGTACGGGGTCTTACTCCTCCCACCTCGGCCTCCCAGAGTGTGGGATTACAGGCGTTAGCCACTACGCCCGGCCAAAAATCTTTCTTAAATATGCTATAGAACTATCTGCTTTCTTAAGCAGAATTTAATGAATATAATTGGCTTTTTAAATAATTTTTAGTATTTTAAATGTATATTTTATGATGTTTTCATCAGATTTTGAAATGCGTAAGGATAGTTTCTTCTTCCTTGACTAGCTCTTACTTTCTTTGCTGAGTTTAGTTTGTTTGGTGGTTTCTTTGTTATCTTTTTTGATCTGTAAGTAATTCATGCTTCATATATGTGCTTTTGGTCATGTCTTTGCCATCATGTGTCACATTTTTGCTAGTATCAAGTTAACCAATCTTACAGTTTATGATTTCTTTATATAAAAGTAAGGTGTTAGAGCTTTCTTCTATGGATAATATGAATTCCATTTTGGCCACTTAGTAGCCTTATCTTTAGATTCCTTTTTGATTCCTAATCTGTTCTAGAATATCGATGAATTAATTCTATGTGTACATTGAACATACCTCTTAGAAGCAACATACTCCATTTTTCAGGGTTAGTGAATTTGGATTTTGTTACAGGTTACAGATCGACACATGTGGAGATCAGCCTTAGAAAGTGGACGATATGAGCTGTTAAGTGAGGAAAACAAAGAAAATGGGATAATTAAAACTGTGAATGAAGATGTAGAAGAGATGGAAATTGATGAACACGCAAAGGTCATAGTAAAAGACAGGTACAAAAAGGATTTTTTTAAAAAAATCATCACTTTTCCTTGCCACTTCAATTATAAAGTTACTGGGTTTTTTTCTTTTTAAGTAAATATTTCCTTTATCTTGTTTTAAACACTTGTCATAAGGACATTTCTAAGTACCGAAATTATCATTTCCTGTACCTCAGGATCTCTATTACTCCACTTTGTACTAATGCCGGCAAAAGACAGCTAATTAGCATAATGATAATTTTTCAAGAGTTTTTAAAAAAAATCTTTGAACTTAAGATTTTTTTTAAACTTAAGATTTTATTAATTTCAGAAAGTAACTTTGTAGTATCCATTCTTCCTTTCTATTGGAAAACTTAGTAAATTTTGATAGAGTTAAATATTATTTGAACTTAAATAATATTGTTTGAATCAGAATCTATCCCTGTGTATCTATAGATAGATACTTTTACTTTTTCAAGGGTATTTTGGATATTATATGCCCATAAGCAGTTTGTCATCTAGAAGGGAATGGTGGAGAGACGTGAGGCTAGCAGCTGTAGAACAGGGCAAGCAAGGGCCCTCACAGAAGGTAATACGCAGTGCAAAGGAAGTACATAGGAGGGCTGCTTGTCTTGGTGCGACACGGGAGACCGTGAAGGAAGTGCTAGAGGAAGTGACTCCGCAGCTGAGCCCCGAAGGTGGGGAAGATATGACACTGGGAGGAAAGACCATGTACAAATGCTTTAAAGTGAATGGGTTTGCACTTTTAAGAGATCATTTTAGCTGGAGTGTGGAGATTTTATTGCAGATGAGGCAAGACTAAAGGCTAATGAACTAGTTATGAGACAGGGATAATTGTCCTACCCAGTAGCTGAAGTAAGAGAAAAAGAAAAGTTTGAAGAAAGAGAAATGGAGATAAGCTGCCTGAGATACTTAGGCATTAAAGGCCCTTCACAATGTTACCTCTCTAAAACCTTTCCCATGAGCCTTCCCCCGCTCCCTTCTCTCCTTCGAATGCTTGCCCTTAGTCCTTCTAAATGAATCTCCCTTCCCTGTGAGCTTACAACAGCTCCCTGAGATTGAGGAAACTATTTCTGACACAGGTGTAAGTAAGCATTTGAATGAATGAGTGGGCTCAAGTTTTACCTAATAGTGTTTTTTAAGTATCATAGATTCTTCATTGTTTTACTTGTAGACTTTCAGGGATAAAAACAGAAACTCCAAGTACTGTCTCAACTAATGCAAGTACACCACAATCAGTGAGCAACGTGGTTCATTATCTAGCAATGGCACTCTTTCAAATAGAGCAGGGCATCGAGCGGCGTTTTCTCAAAGCTCCACTTGGTAAGTATTTGTTTTATTTCAAAATATTAGTTACGTGTTTAGTAATTTTGAAATTGTTCTTTAATTAATAGAACTTTATTGGCTGACATAATGAAATTTATAAGCTAATTTTAAAAATTTGACATTGTGTTTTCATTTTAAAATGAGTTAGGTGAAATTTATTTTTAAAATAATGCCTAAATACTGTTTTTCTAATTCATTCTAGATATTTATTCATTTTAATGAATGTTTTTAAACTATTTTTCCAATCTCTTTGTGAAGAGTTTCATCAAAAGAAAGATTACCAAAACCTACCAAATTACCAGACCTCGAATAATCAAAGATAATGCACAAATACTTTTTTCTGTTATTTAAGATGGAACCCCAAGTAAATGACTTAAAATGTCTACCATTCGGGGCATAGTTTAATGATGTAGGTCACTAACCCAAGCACTGTATAAGAAGTGCTAAATCATGAGAAATAGGCCTGGCACAATGGCCCACGCCTCTAATCCTAGCACTCTGGGCGGCCGAGGCAGGAGGATCCCTCAAGGTCAGGAGTTCAAGACCAGCCTGACCAAGAGTGAGACCCCGTCTCTACTAAAAATAGAAAGAAATTGGCTGGACAACTAAAAATATATTTAAAAAATTAGCCGGGCATGGGGGTGCATGCCTGTAGTCCCAGCTACTTGGGAGGCTGAGGCAGGAGGATTGCTTGAGCCCAGGAGTTGGAGGTTGCTGTGAGCTAGGCTGACACCACGGCACTCCAGCCTAGGCAACAGAGTAAGATTCTGTCTCAAAAAAAAAAAAAACAAAAAAAATCATCAGAAATACCAAGTGTTGAAGGGAACACAGATAAGGAAATGCTCTATAATTTATGGTTAGAAATAATACTATTTGTATCATTTTCTGACAATTTATGAAATTAATAGGTTTTTAGGGACTAATCTAGGAACATAATCATTATGTCTTTGGAAAAGTATGTGTTTCAAACTTCCAAATCAATTTTTATATCATAACTACCCCTACTTCCCTGTTCTTTTTGAGATGTTGAATGAATTTATAATTCATCATATTGAGATTTACATCTCTATAATGGAGTCATGAAAGAAATAATTTTTTTAAGCCATATCTTTTTGGTCTCATTGAAAGAGCCACTTGAATAGACTAAAATCATTAAATAATTATTTGATATTACTTTGTATAATAAAAGCAAAGTTTTCATAAATAGATGATGCTGCCAGAGCGATTTTGGAATGTAAATATATTTGTAAAATGTCTATTTTTGAATTGAAAAGTTTGTGGCTGATACCTCATTGTCTAAGCTTATCCATATTTTTATAAATTGATATTCCACCATGAGCTTAAATAACTCACTTGTCACATTGAAAGTAGCAGTTGTAAGAAATAAAATATGTGTAAACACAGTTCACAGAGATTTTAGAGTTCATATTTGCTGTATCACTCTTATTTCCCAGTCTTCAGTATTTCTTAGAATTTTCTTTGTCAACATCCAATTATGTGTTCAAAGGATCTCTCTGTATTATTTCTTATAACCACACTCACTTAAAAGTTATTTGTAAATCATGCAGTTTACTAAATATAAGATCTTGCTACTACTGATTAACCCTGTCATTCCAAGAGTTAAGGACAAAACACAATTCTGATGATTCTTCCACTTCTCAAATGTCCATAAATGTTGTTGTTTATAAGTTCAAGAGGGAAAAAGATCAAATTAGTTGTTTAATGTGTCTGTATTTTCATCTGTACGTTTCATTAAATATTTAGACAAAGAAAAACCTTGACACTGGGAAGCAACTTATATCTAGTAGGTTATATGAGAGCCACAGCATTCCTTATGCTGGTTTGTATACAGCAGTTTTATTTATTTTTTTTAAAGGATGGGGTGGGCCGGGCATGGTGGCTCACGCCTGTAATGCTAGCACTCTGGGAGGCCGAGGCGGGCGGATTGTTTGAGCTCAGGAGTTCGAAACCAGCCTGAGCAAGAGCGAGACCCCATCTCTACTAAAAATGGAAAGAAATTAGCTGGACAACAAAAAGTATATACAAAAAATTAGCCAGGCATGGTGGCACACACCTGTAGTCCCAGCTACTCAGGAGGCTGAGGCAGGAGGATTGCTCGAGCCCAGGAGTTTGAGGTTGCTGTGAGCTAGGCTGACACCACAGCACTCTAGCACAGGCAACAGAGTGAGACTCTGTCTCAAAAAAACCAAACAAACAAACAAAAAAAAACACCTCTTCGATCAAATCCCATAGTGTTTCACCAACTTTTGATGTAAAAACCATTCAAACTGACGTCCAAGGGTCTGAAAGTTCTTCATAATTTGTCTTTTTCCCCACTCTTTTACATTGACCTCTGCAACCTTATTTCTTGCCATTGCCAATGAGAATGCTCTCTGATTTATCCAGCAAGATTTCTTCCTGATCTTTCAACTAGCATTTCTTGCTGCCTCCTTCCTTGGAGGTCCTGCTCAGGCCAGAACTTTTCATGAAGCCTTATATTAGAAAAACCAAGATAAGTAAAAAGCTAACAATGAGAGAGTAGAGATAAATCAAATGCATTTAAATGGACTTTTAGAGACAGACTGTATTAAAAATAGAAAATCAGCCAGTTTATACTATCTACAAAAGATAAGTCTAAAACAAAAAGGTATAGAAAGATAAAGATGGAAAAAATACTATCTGGTCTACATTCTGAATGATGTCTTTGTATTTATTTCCCCCTTGACTAATATTTCTCTTCAGCTTTGAAGAGCCAGTTGACCCATCCATTGAGTTTTTTCTTCTCCCGTTGAGTTATTAAGCTCAATAATTATTATAAGTTTTATTTGATTCTTTTTCATACTGCCTGGTTATTTATTCATATTTTTAACATTTCCTAAAACATATTAAGCATAATTATTTTATATTCTGTTTCTACTTCTAATATCTGAAGTCTTTATGAATTTGATTCTGCTGGTTATCACTCACAGTGTTTTGTTCCTACATGTGCCTTGTGGGTTTTTGCTTAACTCTCATTCCTCAGATTTGATCTATGGAAATGTCTTCAGAGAGAATTTGCAAAGATTTGTATTCATTTTTGTTCTTGCCATTCACATGAGGTCACTACCAATCCTAGACCACTTTAAAATCTTAGCCTGTGTTTTTTTCAGGTTTTAAACTTGTTCAGGCTTTGCTTATAGTTACCAATTCTTGGAGTAAATTTATTTCCCCTTTCTACCCAACAGCAAGGTCAGGTGTGTACATTTCCTGCTCTCCCTTTCTTTTTGTGTAGTACCCTTTTCCACTCTGACGCGTGAAGGAGTAGCCTTTTGGGGTCCTGGCCTTCTAGAAAGGGACTCACCACCTTGGGGGGTCCCAAGGTTTCATGTCCTGTCTCTTACCCTGCCCAGCAGTCTAACAGGAGCTTAAGGTCCACTGGAGTTTGGCAGAACTCTTGCTTTACGGTTTTAACTCATGTATATCTTCACTTTCCCAGCTGTACTAAGCATTCCTTGAAGATAGGGACCATAGAATAGGCTTGTTTCTTATCTCTAAAGTGCTGCACATAGGGGGAACTATTAATATATAATGCAAGAATAATGATAGTAATATTATCATTTACTCTGTGACAGGTACTTTATATGCCTATGATCTCATTTTAATGGCCTCAACCACCTTCAAAGGTAGATACTATCTACTTATTACTACTGAGGAACTTGAGACACAAAAGAGTTGAGTAACTTGACCAAGCTCATATGGGAACCAGTACTCACCTCAGAGCAGACTGATTCCAAAGCTTGCATTCTCTTAACCATTATGCTACTGCCCAGGAGGTTTTATTTGAGGATTATAGTAGGAAACATGACATTTCCTCCTATATGACCAGATTATGTATGGAGTCTTTATATATACGTTGCAGAATTAGCTATACTATTTTAGAAAAATTAAGATGGTAACAATCTTAAAGTGTGAAACGGAAATCTCACACATCAGTGTAAAATGATTGACTGACTGTAGACTGATAGCATATAGTCAAATAACTTAATTTTTTTTAGCCCAGAAGACAAAGGAATGGTGATGTTAATGACAGAAGGTTTCAAATGTTTCTATATAAATATTCATGCTAAAAATTCTTTTTTGGGAGTATTACATTATTTTTATTTACTTCAGTTTTAAAATAATATTTTCTTAGAGATAGAAGACAGTATAGTTGGTATTTGTACACAATTTATATATTTAATAATAGCCTTATTGAGATAAAATTCACATGTCATAAAATTCACCCTTTTAAAGTATCAAATACAGGAGTTTTTTTTATATTCACAGTTGGTGCAGCCATCACCACCCTCTAATTTCAGAACATTATCATCAACCCAAAAGCAACTTCATATATGTTTGATACTTAAGTTAGAGAACAGTCCCTCTTTTACATGAAAATGAGGAAGTAACATCCTTCATTCAAATGAATAGTAACCTATAATCATATTTAGCCAGTTTTCTAAATTAGATTAAGATTTGAAACAAAGACCAGATTGAGAACACATTGCCTAAGTTATTTTTCTCTTTTAACTGTTGAAATCCATTAGCATTTGATTTATGGATTTAAGTAATTTCTCATGATAAACAATATGTGGCTTAGCAAATATTTCACATGAGATTTTGTGGTTGTTGTTAGCAACCATGGCTTGACAAAACATGAGATTTTTGTTTTTAATGTCAACATAGTCTTTTGGTGAAATATCAGAAGAGAAAAAAATGTAAATTCTAACCTGTTTAAAGTGCCAAGAAAATAGTTCTAGGATATGTCTAGTTTTGCCTTAAAACTTTAGTCACTTTCCCTTTTCATTTAAGATTCCAGTGACAGTGGGCGTTCTTATAAAACAGTCCTGGACCGTTGGAGAGAGTCTCTCCTTTCCTCTGCTAGTCTATCCCAAGTTTTTCTTCACCTATCCACCTTGGATCGTAGCGTGATATGGTCTAAATCTATACTGAATGCTCGTTGCAAGATATGCCGAAAAAAGGGTGATGCTGAAAATATGGTTCTTTGTGATGGCTGTGATCGAGGTCATCATACCTACTGTGTTCGACCAAAGCTCAAGGTATTTTTTCTTCTACTTTTCAGAATTGAGGCAGTGAAATTTTGAGTGATAGATGATTAATGATCATTTATGTGTTTTGTTAAGACTGTACCCGAAGGAGATTGGTTTTGTCCAGAATGTCGACCAAAGCAACGTTCTAGAAGACTCTCCTCTAGACAGAGACCTTCCTTGGAAAGTGATGAAGAAATGGAAGGCAGTATGGAAGATGAGGATGGTGAAGTTGATGATGATGAAGAAGGTCAAAGTGAGGAGGAAGAGTATGAGGTAGAACAAGATGAAGGTGACTCTCAAGAAGAGGAGGAAGTCAGGTAAGCCCTAACATGCAGTGAAATAAGTACGTCTTACTGAGACAATCTTTTGACTGTTCAAATACAAATGGAATAGTTGTGGTCTATAACTTTATAATATACAGTGGCCTGAAGGCACTCTTTTTATATATTATAAACATTGAAAAATATTCCCAAGGAGTATTGGCGATTTGGGCAGTCTACAGAGAGAGAGTGATCTATGCCAGGAATACACTGTATTTTTTTTTTTTATACTCCTCCTGCCACAATAGCACCCAGAAACAACTTCTGTACTATCATACAACAAAGTATTCTGCATATTCTTAGCAAGCTATGTCACCCAAGCCTAATGAATGAGTTTGGAGCCTGGATATTCCTGCTGTGGCAGCACTGGAGAAATCTCCCCTTATTTGACTCTTTGTTTTAGGGCCGAAATGAAGGGACGTTTATGTCTGGAAGGTAGATTTGGAAAATTCTTGGAAATACTCTAGGTAAACTGGAAGTCTGGGTATGTGGGGAAATGGATAAAAGGAGGCTTAATGGGGTCATTTCATCCTTTTAATTAAATACAATTAAAAGATTAAATCTAGTTTTATAATTCACAGTAAGAATCAGAAGATGGCAAAGAGGTTCTTGGCTTGGTATTCAGGAGCCACAGGTTCAAGGCCCACTTCAGTGTTGGCTGTTGGCTGAAACTGTAGGTTACCTCAGTATCAACGATAATGAAAAGTGATAGTCTCTTGCAGCAAAAGGGGACAAAAGAGTTGCATTTTAATATTAGTTTATCACTCTTTTCAGTTTTTCAGCATGATTCACTAGGTCTATTTATTGGTTCTCCTGAGGATTTTTATAGTTTATCGTAATTTAGAACTTGATTTTCATGATGATATCCTGGAGTTACCAAGAAAATACTAAATATTCTCTTTGCATTTCAGGGAAATATATGAAGGTACATTTTAGATTTCCATGAAAACTTGTTGGCTTTTAAGTTTAAGGAATCAAGTCTAGGATAAGTCTCAATTATACAGAAAATTTATTTAGAACTCATTGGCTGAATAGAACAAGGAGAATAGAACTAATCATACGTTCATTGTTGTTCTGTACGATAATCATGTTTTCTAACAACATTTATAGCGCATCAAAACGAGGAAGACCACAAGTTAGATTGCCGATTAAAGCAAGAGGGAGACTTAGCTCTTCTTTCTCAAGTCGTGGCCAACGACAAGATTCTGGAAGATACCCTTCAAGGAGTCAGCAGAGTACACCCAAGGCAACTGTTTCTTCTAAAACTATTGGTAGAAGCCTAAGAAAGATAAATTCTGCTCCTCCTACAGAAACTAAATCTTTAAGAATTGCCAATCGTTCAACTCGCCACAGTCATGGTCCACTGCAAGCAGATGTATTTGTGGAACTACTTAGTCCTTGTAGAAAACGCAGAAGCAGGAGAAGTGCTAATAATACACCAGAAAATAGTCCCAACTTCCCTAACTTCAGAGTCATTGCCACAAAGTCAAGTGAACAGTCAAGATCTTTAAGTGTTGTTTCAAAACTTTCTCTCCATGATAGTGAATCCAAGAGAAGATGCAGGAAAAGACAATCTACAGGTACGAGGAAGTCTAATTTAAACTCTTCTGTAACTAAGAAAATTGAATAATTTGGAAATAATGCTGAGATATTTTAGAGCATTTTTTTAAAGGCTGTCATGTCACTAAGATACACAGAATTATTAGGAAGCAACCTGACCTAAAGCATAGTACTCATTGAAGGGGCATCTGTTTGGGGACTAAAGGTAAATTATGTTACTGGTTTTTCAACTAGTGTAGCAGGATAATATAATAAATTTGCAAACAGGCTCTGTTTTAAATGGAGATACTTGGACAATATTTGAACAGTCTCAGTATAACACCATAACATTTCATTCTCTCCTACTTTTCCTCCCTCAAAACACACATATTCACAATTACCTAAATAAGCTACATTAGGTTATTGATAAGGTTCCCATATGAAATACTGGATTTGGGGGAAGGGGCAGGATTGCGGGCAGTAAGATTTTTAGGGAGTGGTCAATAGCTATCTTTTAATTCTGATTTTTATTTATAGTAATCTTTATTCTCAATCTCTTTATTATCCTTTATCTCTTCAATGCTGTTCCTTTTTTTAATGTCAGTCATAATAAAAGTGATATTTTTTTAAAAAATGAATGTTTTTTAGTCAGTTGGAAATTTTTAAGTTCAAAAAGATATTTATTTCAGATTTTTCTCTCTCAGAAAATAAGTTAACATCTCAGTGAATAGAGTGTCTGAATTTTCAGTTTGAATTTGATTCTTATTTATATGTACTATTAGCTTGTGGTGATCAAATATTTTGCTTTCTTATTACATAAAATGTTTTAATTATTTATTCAGAGTCATCTCCTGTGACACTGAGTCGAAGGAGCTCTGGCCGACAGGGAGGAGTTCATGAACTGTCTGCCTTTGAACAACTTGTTGTGGAATTGGTACGACACGATGACAGCTGGCCTTTTTTGAAACTGGTTTCTAAAATCCAGGTAATAATAATATCAGACTTTATAAATTATGTTCATGTGTATTTTCTGATTTAGTCTACATGGCAACTTTGAGATAGTCAAAATATGTACTACTATCTTCTTTTAAAAAAAAAAAGAAAGAAAGAAACACTTAGAAAGTTGTTCCTATATTGAAAACAATGGAGCTAGAAAGCACAGTGTCCTGGCCGGGCAGAGTGGCTCATACCTGTAATCCCAGCACTTTGGGAGGCGGAGGTAGGAGGATTGCTTGAGGCCAGGAATTCAGTACCAGCCTGGGCAACATGAGACCCCATCTCTACAAAAAATAGAAAAATTTAGTTGAGTGTGGTGGCAGCTATTCGGAGGCTGAGGCAGGAGGATTGCTTGAGACCAGGGCTTAGAGGTTGCAGTGAGCTATGATCAGGCCACTGCACTCTAGCCTGGGCAATAGAATGAGATTGTCTCAAAAAAAAAAAAAAAAGAAAAAAAAAGAAAGCAAACATAGTCTCTTCCATCCCTTCTAATTCTGTGACGGATTCTTTATAAATGACAGTGTGTTGAAATGACCTCACTGCTTTTGTTCTGTGTAATGAATATGAATAGAGTTAATTCAGTTGAGTACCATTAATGATATTTCTCTTATGTAAAATAATGGTTCTCAAACTCCAGCATGCATCAGAATCATTGGAGGGCTTATTAAAATACATATTCCTGAGCCCCACCCCAGAGTTTTTGATTCATTAGATATGGGATGATGGCCAATCATTTGTATTTCTGACAAGTCCCCCAATGATGCTGATCCTGGTCCAGAGACCACACTTTGAGAAACACTGATATAAAAGATAGGTATTCTTAGAGAACAGCGACAGCCTAACCTTTCTTAGGGATGTGAAATGGTGTTGTAGTTATTTATATTTAATATATGTATGGCAGAACGTGATGTGCTGTATAACAGAGATAAAACAGTGTTATACTACTGTAATAAAAGTTATGGTATTACAGAAGCAGAGAAGAAAAAGAGATTGATACGAACATTTTAGAGGGAGGAAATAACAGGAATTTAGAAAGTTTTTGTCTGGGCTCAGTGGCTCACACCTGTAAATCCCAACACTTTGGGAGGCCAAGGCAAGAGGATTGCTTGAACCCAGAAGTTCGAGACCATCCTGGGCAACATAGCAAGACCCCATCTCTACAAAAATTTTTTTCATAGAAAAAGAAAAAGAAAAAAAAATTATGGAAGAACTACTTGGACTGGTCACTGAAGAAAGACAGAATTTCAACAGGGAGAACTGGAATAAGGATGTTTCAGGAAGAAAGGATTATAAATTAAATACTCAGAAATGAGAACACGGAGAATGGTAGATAGTTTGAATGGAGCCAGGGGTGTGTTAGGGTCTTACTTGTCAGTATGTAGGTAAAGGTTTCTGAATGAAGAAGTGACATCATTAGAATTCTGCTTTGAGCTTTCTAGGGCAAGAATGTGAGAATTAGTGAATAGCATCTAAAAAAAGTTAAATCTTTGTTTGACTCATTTGACTCATTTTTCCTGGATAGTTTTTGTCCTGAATTAAGCTTTGTTACCTTTATTTCTTATTACAAATGTAATAATGCTCATTAAAGAAATTTTGATTACAGTGACAAATTTATATATATGTGTATGTGTGCATATGCAGAGGGAGGGAGAGAGCCATGAACAAGACCATAATTTTTTCCTTTTCACAATAAATTACTAACATTTTTAATGGTATCAAATAGGCTTCTACAATGTTATAGTGACTCAAAATATATTACATGATTTTTGTGGAATAATAGTATTCAGAGGTTAATAATGAGTTGCTTTTAAAATGCAAAACTTTTATGTATTTGACCACTTATTCTGATTAAATTTTCTGTATGGAGATACATATATTTGAATTATTTTACAGGTCCCAGACTACTATGACATCATCAAAAAGCCCATTGCCTTAAATATAATTCGTGAAAAAGTGAATAAATGTGAATATAAATTAGCATGTAAGTAATTTATGTTTCTCCTAGATAATCATTTTTGTTTAACAAGGTACAAGCTGTTTTGTTTTAAAGGATGCATGTTTATGTAGTTGTGAGGATGGCATCCCAAGAGGTCCCTAAAATGCTCATTAGTGTATATGGGGGTGAAAGATGGATTAGGATCGAATGAGTTAAAGATATTTATTAAAAGAGATTCTTTATACTTACATAATATATTAATATATAATTACTTGATTGCATAGTTGCAATAAAACAGTTTTTAAGTATTTATATTTAAAACAACTTGAAGCTTCAGTGCTGCTACCTTGTTTCAGACTCATCTTAAAGAAAAAAGTGGGCTTCCATTTTCTTAATGAAGTTTTCAGATATGATACAAATAAAAATTATAGTTTATGTACTTGCATTTTAATCTTTTTTGCTTCTTTTTCTCTCTAGCTGAGTTTATTGACGATATTGAGTTAATGTTTTCGAACTGCTTTGAATACAACCCTCGTAACACGAGTGAAGCAAAAGCTGGAACTAGGCTTCAAGCGTTTTTTCATATTCAGGCTCAAAAGCTTGGACTCCACGTCACACCCAATAATGTGGATCAAGTTAGCACACCACCGGCTGTGAAAAAGTCACGAATCTAATTTTGTCCTTCTAAAGGATGTATTTGAGGAAAAACAAATCGTTCATGAAAATGGAACATTAAATCATGCTCTAAAGCAGACATTTGTATACAGCAATAACAGCTGATTGACCACGTTAAAATGTGGCCTGCACTATATTCTCAATTTTAATATTAAGCACTCAGGAGAATGTAGGAAAGATTTTCTTTGCTACAGTTTTGTTCAGTATCTAGTAAGTTTGATAGATGTATTGGATACAGTACTGGTTTACAGAGGCTTTTGTACATTTTTGAGATCATTCATGTGTCCACATATCTTGGAAAATATTTTTTCACCTATGACTTATTTTGTTATTGATTTTTTAGAAGTTGTGGTATTAAAGGAGATTTATCTACAGATGAGTCTTCTATAATAGCACAGTTTAGAAAAATGTGTATATGTCTAAGAATTGTTTAATGAGCATATTCTTTTCAACACTACACATGAATGAATCTAATTTTATATCCTTGAAATGCAGTACCAGTGCTGACTAAAGGTATTAAGTCTGAGTTTATTAATTAGATATTTATTTAGCATTCAAAGTAATTTGTGAATTTGTTTTGTATTTATAAAATTTATACCTGAAAAATGTTCTTTAATTTTTTTAAACCTTTTACTGTGTTTTTGTTTTATTTCTCTAACTTCCTTAATGATCAATCAAAAACAGGTAACACCCTTCCTTTTCCCTGACAGTTCTTTCAGTTTACAGAACTGCATTGTAAGTTTCTATGTACAACTTCAAGTGTACAAATAAAATGATAACATTTTTTTCAAGTATTCTGAATTTCTGGAATTTTTACAAATCATAACTGGAAGTTTGCATGTGATACATACATACCACAGGACCCGGTGTTTTATTGTACCCGAATCTCTATAACAGTAATTTGCATCTTTTTCTGCCTAAACCCTCAAGGAGTGAGATTCAGCTCATCAAAAACAGCAACTTTTTTTTTTTTTTTTTCGAGACAGAGTCTCACTTTGTCACCCAGGCTAGAGTACAGTGGTGTCATCATAGCTCACTACACCCTCAAACTCCTGGGCTCAAGCAATCCTCCTGCCTCAGCCTCTCTAGGAGATGGGACTACAGGTGTGTACCACCACGCCCAGCCAAAAACAGTAATATTTTATGCATGGATTCTCATTAAAAAGAAGAAAGAAAATTTGGAATATGCTCACCTAGATAAGAAACACTCTGGAAATTAAAGTAGACCTAATTGTGTGTATATGTGTATGTATGTGTGTATGTTTGTACACACACATACATATACACACATATATAAAAGGAGCTATTTCTTAGGTGTGGAAAACATACAGGGACCTCCGTTTTTTTGTTTCGTTTTGAGACAGGGTCTCGCTTTGTTGCCCAGACTAGAGGGCAGTGGCATCATCATAAGCTCACTGCAACCTCAAACTCACAGGCTCAAGGGATCCTCCTCCTCAGCCTCCTGAGTAGCTAGGACTGCAGGTGCACACCACCATGCCCAGCTAATTTTTCTTATTTTTGTAGAGACAGGATCTCGCCATGTTGCTCAAGCTGGTCTCAAACTCCTGGCCTCAAGCAATCCTCCCACCTCGGCCTCCCAAAGGGCTAGGATTACAGGTGTGAGCCATTGCACCCAGCCAGGACCTCAATTTTATAACAGTGGCTTTTCCTTTTTAGGATACAAGAGGCAGATGTCTTCTGTAGGGCTTTTTGGCGGACAGGAGAGAGAAACTTCTATTTTCTTATCTGAAAATCTTGAATATACTGCATTCTTGTTTAATTAGGTTAGTTTATTTGGCAAGTTACCCCTCTTATTTCTTTCTCATATAGTTCAAGATCATCGATTTTTAGATTCTTTGCATAAATATGTTCATATCTATAACTTTTGGTAAATTTGTAATAATTGTATATGCCAGTAACCAAATTTATTAGAAAATTTTACTTAATATTTAAAATCAGGGGACAATTCTGAAAATATATTTTAATAGAAAGTAAATTATTTGATTATGTAATATTTACTTTTTAATGTTAATAACAAGTAATTTTATATTTCCTTTTCATCTAGACAATAAACACTAAGAAGGAACTATTTCTGACTACTTGTGGAATTATTTAGTCTGAAAATCAGTCATAAAACTTGCAATTGGGCCAGGCGCAGTGGCTCACGCCTGTAATCCTAGCACTCTGGGAGCCGAGGCAGGTGGATCGCTCAAGGTCAGGAGTTCGAGACCAGCCTGAGCAAGAGCAAGACCCCGTCTTTACTAAAAATAGAAAGAAATGATCTGGACAACTAAAAATATATATATAGAAAAAATTAGCCAGGCATGGTGACGCATGCCTGTAGTCCCAGCTACTCGGGAGGCTGAGGCAGGAGGATTGCTTGAGCCCAGGAGTTTGAGGTTGCTGTGAGCTAGGCTGATGCCATGGCACTCTAGCCCAGGCAACAGAGCCAGACTCTGTCTCAAAAAAAAAAACTTGCAATTGATATTTATGCCTTGCCTTTCTCAGACTCTGTTAAAGTAATACATTACCTTTCAATATACAAAAATCATCATATCTATAGTAATTAAAACTTTTATACAGCCACAAGGTTAACAAACAAGGGGTATATGTTAGTGACTGAGAATGTAATGTTAACATGACCAAGAAAGCAACCAGCATTATGTGACTCCTACTTTGCTTTCATGTTTTCACTCAAGGAGAAAGGACTACATAATGAAATAGGTGAAACAAAAACATGATGGAGAGTACTGGAGTTCAGTATGACAACAGAGACATTTGTCTCTAAACCCAGATAAATTATATTTCTGAAAACACTCGATTTGTAATTGCAAAAGAGAGTGCCAGAGGGAAAGAAATTAATACATCTTATGATGTGCCAGGCTCTTTAATGCAATACTTTATAGTCTTTGCACCTAATAAGTATGTGAAATGCTTTTTGTATTAAATAAGGCAGTTCTGTGGCCAGGCACGGTGGCTCACGCCTGTCATCACAACACAGACCAAGGCGGGAGGATCACTTAAGCCCAGGAGTTTAAGATCAGCCTGGGCAATATAGTGAGACCCCATCTCTACAAAAAATAAGAAAAAATAGCCAGGTTGGGACTACACCTGTGGTCCCAACTACTTGGGATGCTGAAGCAGGAGAATTGCTTGAGCCCAGGAGCTGGAGGCTGCAGTTAGCTATGATCCTACTGCTGCACACTATATCAGGGCTGTCTCCAGCAAGATGAGACATATGCGGGTTTATCCTTGCAAAAAGCAAAAAAGGGTGAGCAGACAGGAAAACAGAATGTATGGTCAGGTATAGTCATATCAGATAATAGCCAACGTTTGGGAAGATAATTCATTGCAAAATGAATGGTATATGATTGTGCTCTTTTTTTGGTTCTTTTCCTTTTTATTCCTTGTTTCTGAGGACCTCTGTCCTCATATTCTTTACCTATATGCTCAGAATATATACTGAAGGGTGCACAAGTACTGGAAGAGTGCTGTCTTCCAAGCTTTTGATTTAGTTCCCATGTATACTCTATTTAAACATATGCAGGAACACGTGAGAAGCAGTAATTTAATACCTGTGCAAAGTTTTGAAGGTGACAGTTCTGATATAGCTCATTCTCTCATTCATTCATTTTCAGCATGTTAAAATTTTATGTCTTTTTCTAGAGAAAAGGGGATATGGTCAGTTGCACACATGTGAGTACATTGTTTTATTTTAAACATTTGATAGAATGCTTAGATTACTTTCACTAACAAACATGAGGAAGGTTATGCTTTGGCTATATTCCACATTAGCCCTATATACCCACTGTTCAAGGGAACTTGTGGTATTAAGAGCATTAAAGCAAACCCAGATTAGGAAAAAAAAATACAGGAACATCAGTATACAAGTAATTTACTGTTATGCAAATTACTAAGCAATGATTTAATCTCCATTCCTTACTTTCCTCAATGAATGTTCTGCCTTGGGAGCCAGCAACTCTTTATCAAAAAAATTTGAGGCTAGGTTCGGTGGCAGACACCTCTAATCCTAGCACTCTGGGAGGCTGAGGCAGGAGGATTGCTTGAGCCCAGGAGTTTGAGGTTGCAGTGAGCTATGATAGCGCCACTACACTCTACCCCGGGGCGGCCGTGGGAGATGCTGTCTAAAAAAAAAATAATTTTTTTTTGAGAAGATATATTCAAAGTATAGATGAACAAATCTGTAAAATTTAAGACCATGACTTAAGCCTTTGATGTGGTCATTATTAGAGGTATATTACTTTTTTCCCCAGTAAAATGAAAATTTTACTACTTATAAAATTAACAAATGGTGGTTTCCAAAAAAATAGAAAATAATAAATATATAAAATAGAAATAAATTTGGTGTGTAATTTTCCAGATTGCTTTCTATACAAGTCCTATTTTAAGCAACTTTTTTCTATTAGTGGAATATATTGTAGATACCTATATTTATTTATAAACCATCCAATATTCCATTGTATCTAAGACTCACCTCATTTGGAACCTTTCTAAGATATCACAGTCTTAGATTTACTTAACCGGTTCTCTGATGACATTTAGATTATAGAAAATTATAATTTCTTTGGGATATTTTGGCTAATTTCCTATAATTAACTCATATTAGTAATACTTTTCATGTATATAATAGCTGTTTCTGATCTAATGATCTGAGAGTAGCAAACTAAAAATGGATAATGAGGCAGTGTAGCTTTTTTCCAGCTAATAGCCATTTGATTTGAAATGTTTCCCTACCTTAGCTTATGTGACTGATATTTCTTTGCCTGATCCTACACCCTTTTCACTGTTCAATCCACAGTCCTCTAGGACAGGACTTGGCAAACTTTCTGTAAAGGTCCAGGTAGGAAATATTTTAGGCTTTGCCAGCCATCAATCTCCACTGTAGCTACTCAACTTTGCCATTGTAGTGTGAAAGCAGCCATAGACAATACATAAACTATTGAGTATGGCTGTTACAGTAAAATTGTATTTGCAAAAACAGTGGAAGGCCAGATTTGGCCTGTAGGCCATAGTTTGCTGATCTCTGATCTGGAATAAATAATAAAGATAATTTAAACATTGTATTGAAGAACTCTTAATTCCTTTCACTAGTTCTTGCTCTAGCTACTGAAGGTTGGGATTCGGCCAGGCGTGCTGGCTCATGCCTGTAATCCCAGCACTTTGGAAGACTGAAGTGGGAGGATTGCTTGAGGCTAGAAATTTGAGACTAGCCTGGGCAACACAGTGAGACCCTGTCCCTACAAAAAAATTTTTAAGATTACCTGGGCATGGTGGCACACATCTGTAATACCAGCTACTTGGGAGGTTGAGGCAGGAGGATCACTCAAGCCCAGGAGTTTGAGGCTGCAGTGATCTGTGATTGTGCCAGTGCACTCCAGCCTGGGTGACAGAGCAAGACCCTGTCTCTTAAAAAAATAAAAAAATTGGGATTCACCTATACTCTTCATCTTTGGTTCTCTTTTATTCTAAGACTACATTTATAAAGTCCCCGAGCAATCTCTTACACTCGCACAGCTAAACTTAACTATGGACTCCATTTCTATCCATGAAGGAAGAGTTGGTACAGGATTTGACATCCTGCTATAAACAACTAAAATACTGGACAAAATATATCAACTAACTCTGGACAATTGACAGTATAGGACTGAAAGCACTGCAAGATCTTCCTGTTACTAGAGTTAATCTTCCTAAATAACAAAAATAAGCAACTTAATTTCCTATTTCTAAAATTCCTTTCCCTATTACCTGCAATGGGATTAACATGGCCTGCATGATCTGACACCATTCTGTCAGCCTCATCTGTCACTTTCCACGACAATAGCTATGTATTGGTTCCTGTCATACGGGACTCTTGCTTCTCAGATACTGGGCCTCTTGTAAAACTCCATGCCTTTTTCATTTGCTGTGCCTTCGGCCTGAAATGTCTTTCTACCTCCGCTTCATCAGCAGGAAGCGGATAACCTAAACACTTGTTTAAAATACTCAGAACAGAGTTTCTGTTTGGGATGATGAACAACAGTTCTGGAAATGGATAGCGGTGATGGTTGCACAACAGTGTGCATATATTCTTAATGCCACTGAATTTTACACTTAAAGATGATTAAAATGGTAAGTTTTATGTTGTATATATTTTACCATAATAAGTTTTTAAATTGTAAACTTTATATTTTTAAGACACCCAGAAATGTTAACTAAAATACTACAAGCATCTGATAAATTCGTAGCTAAGTGCACAAAAGAGGATGAAAAAGCATTCTGGCAATCACGTGAGTTGAAGCTTAGCTCTCCTGGCTGGGGTTCTGTGGGGCATGCCAGCCCGAGAAGGAGAGTTGATAGTCAAACCTACACAGAGACAGGAGATAAGCGCTTGGACTCATTCAAGTCAGAGTTGAACTGAAAACCCATATAAAGCCAGAGCCCAAATAGGAGTATACCTTTATCTGAAGTGTAGACTAGAAAACAATCTGCCAGTATGTTGTCCAAATACCTATAAGAAGAAAAATCAACTTTAGAAAATAGTCCTGGGGTGTGCTCAGAGCAGGGGGCCTGAAGAGTGGCTCCTCTGTTTACAACACACCCAACAGGAATCTCGGCTCATTGTGACAAAGGGCGGCACAAAACTTGTGGCCTCCCTACAAACAAATGCCCTACACTTGGGGAAAACAGAGAAAAAGAGTAGTCCTTGAGAGATTGGCCAGGGACTCAGGGAGGAACAGAGAGCTGAATAAACAGAGCACAGGGGATTTTTAGGGACTTGAAACTATTCTGTATGATACCGTAATGATGGTTACCTGCCATTGTACTTTTGTTAAAACCCAACACTCGGAAACAAAAGAAAACACTAATAACTAATCCATAGGTCAAATAGGAGGCATTAAGAAAAATAAAAAATACATTAAGCAGAATGAAAATGAAAAAAAAAAATTTTTTTCCAAGCCATATGCTTCTTCCCTAATATTCTTCCTCTATTTCAATTCAATTTTTTTCTCTCATGTCTAAACTAGGTCAGAGTCTGCAAAGTATGGCATTTGTTTAACTTACTGGGTGGCAGAATGATGCTGTCTCTTAAGACAGACTAAGAAAAAGGGTCCACCAGTCCAGGCCATTTCTTGACAATTTCTTGGAGGGAAGTTGGCAAACCACAAATAAAAAGAACATCTAGAAACCCATCCTATATAATAATAGAAGGCAGATCTCTAACTAAAGCAAGTTATAAGTTGATGGACTCACTATGAACAATTTGGCTACATCTGGTAGAATTAGAGAAAGTGTGGAGGGAGTTCACATGTGTTAGAAATCCTAGCAGATCAAAGGCTCTTAGCCTGAACTCTCCAAGTAGAGCTAGGAAACATCTGCCACTCCTCCCCAAAATTCAGAAGAAGCTCTTAGTCTCCCTCAATGTGCGTGTTACTTTGAAGGTAGAAATTCCAAAGACAGAATCCCTTTTTTTTTGTGGGTTTTTAAAATTTTTTTAATTGTCAAAAATCATATATATCTCTTGTGCTTACAGTCTTTGGTAGCAAAAAAAAAATTACATAGCACATGCAACATGATGTTTTGAAATATGTACATGTACACAGGTTGAGCGCTGTGGCTCATGCCTATAATCCCAGCACTTTGGGAGTCCTAGGTGGGAGGATCACTTGAGGCCAGGAGTTCAAGGCCAGCCTGGGCAACACCGCAAGACCCCATCTCTACAAAAAATACAAAAATTATCCTGGCATGGTGGTGTATACATGCAGTCCCAGCTACTCGGGAGGTTGAGGCAGGAGGATCACTTGAGCCCAGGAGTTGTAGGTTGCAGTGATCTGTGCACCACTGCACTCTAGCCTACATGACAGAGTGAAACATTTCCTCAAAAAATAAAAATAAATAAATAGAAATGAAAGATATTCTGACCTATGGCCAAAAAAAAAGGTTGTTAAAATGAGACCAAGGGTTTAAGAATCTTTTAGTAAGTGTCAAATACTTCATTTATTGCTATTTCATAGAAAATAATGGGCTTCATTCTTCGAATTTGGGTCAGAAAGTGTGGTTCCACACAGCCAAGGCAAACTGTCCTGGCTTTGGAATGAGCTTTCCTACGACAGATTGTCATAGGACCAGGCCAACTACACAAGCATTCATTTTTCAACAACCTTTGTATAATCCAATTAAAGCTTGTTCTCTGGTCCTCTTCTATGGTGTTCCTTTAGGGTCACCAGGGGCTTAGAAACCTAATCGCAAAAAATAAAACTTTAAAATTATTTGAAGGAAATATAGGAAAATATTTTAAAATCAGGACAGGAAAGGATGTCTCCTCTCTTTTCATTATGAAAACATTTTTTAACATACACAAAATTAGAGAGAATACCATAATGACCCCCCACCCCCATACAAATCACCCAGTTTTGACAATGATCAGCTGATGGCCAGTGTTACTTTTGCCTGTACCCACTCTTTCCCCATATTATTTTGAAGAAAATTACACTCATCACACTATTTCATCTGTAAACGCTTCGATATGTATCTCTACAAGAAAAGGGACCACAATACCATTATTACACCTAAAATACTTAAATACTAATGCTTTGATCTTGTCAAATATTTAGTCACTATTCAAATAGGAAAGATTTCTTGAAAGAGAAGGAGGAAGGGAAGAAAGGGAGGTAGGGAAAGGAAAAAAGGAGTAGAAACCATAAAGGAATAACTTGATAAATTCCACAACATAATTTTTGTTTAGCTTCTTTGCTTAGGAGACACCACAAACAAAATGAAAAGACAGTCCAAAGAAAAGGAGAAGATATTTGCAACACATGTAACAGACAAAGGGTTGGTAAACCAAATGTATAAAAGAACTGCTATGAATAAGGAAAAGAAAAATGATCCTACAGAAAATGACCATAAAGTATATGAACTGGCATAATTAAGAATGTTCAATCTCACTAGTAAAGTGAAGTGACAATTAAAATCATGGCAAAATACTGGTTCACACAGTCAAACCAGCAAAAATTACAGTCATATGTTAGTGTTGGCAAGAATGTGATCAGTGGGGGACTCATACACCACCAGTGGGAGTATAAACTGGTACAAACACTCTGGAGAGTAATTTGGTATTTCTAGTGAAGTTGACCCAGTAATTCTGTTTCTAGAGAAACCCCAGGATCTATATAGATGGAGATTTGTTCACTGCAGCATTGCTTACAGTAATGAGAAACTGGAATATCCCAAATGTCCATAAGCAGGAAATGGATAATTGTGGCAAGTTTGCACAGTGAAAATACAACATGGCAATTATGAATTAACTAAATTTAAAAAGTGAATGTGTTAGCCAAGCATTGTGGCACATGTCTGTAGTCCCAGCTACTCGGGAGGCTGAGGCAGTAGGATTGCTCAAGCCCAGGAGTTTGAGGTTGCTGTGAGCTAGGCTGATGCCACGGCACTGTACTCTAGGCAACAGAGTGAGACTCTGTCTCAAAATATAAATAAATAAATAAAAATAAAAAGTAAATGTGGATGAATCTTCTTTATTTCATGAAACAGGGTCTCACTATGTTGCCCAGGCTGGTCTTGAATGCCATGGCCTCAAGCAATCCATTCCAACCACCTCAGCCTCCCAAGTAACTGGGATTAGAGGCATGTGCCACTGTGCCCAGCTTGGATGAATTTTAAGCACACACCTGTAGAGAAATGAACAACTTAACATTACACCTGAAGGAACTAGAAAAAGAAGAGCAAAGTAAGCCCAAATTTAGAAGATGGAAGGAAATAACAAAGATCAAAGCAGAAATAATTAAAAGAGACCAGAAAGCCTGGTGCTGTGGCCCACACCTGTAATCCTAGCACTTTGGGAAGCCAAGGTAAGAGGATTGCTTGAGCCCAGGAATTGAAGTCCAAGCTGACCAACATAGCAAGACTCAGTCTCTACAAAAAAATAGAAACTATTAGCCAGTTATGGTGGTGCACACCTGTATGGTCCCAGCTACTCAGGAGGCTGAGGCAGAAGGATCCCTTGAACCCAGGAGTTTGAGGTTGCAGTAAGCTATTATGAGCAAGAGAGCAAGACCCTGTCTCAAAAAATAAATAGACTCAAAAAACAATAGAAAAGATAAACAAAATTTAAAAAACCTTTAGCTAGACTAACAGAAGATTCAAATAAACAAAATTAGAAATGATAGAGGAGACATTACAACTGACACCACAGAAATAGAAAGGATCATAAGAGACTACTATGAACAATTGTATACCAACAAATTAGGTAACCTAAAAGAAATAAATGAATTTCTAGAAACATGCAACCTACCAACTGCATCAGGAAGAAATAGGAAATCTGAACAGATGAAAAAAAAAAGAGTAAGGAGATTAAATCAGTAATAAGATGTCTCCCATCAAAGAAAAGTCTAGGACTTGATGGCTTCATTGCTGAATTCTACGTTTAAAGAACTAACATCAATTCTTCTTAAACTCTTCCCAAAAACCGAAGAAGAGGTCCAAGAGGGCTAGCGGCCCTCTAACCATCGAGTCTGTGACACAAACCAAAAGAAGAAAGGGCAGGGAGAACACACTCACCAGCTGAGTCAGCTCCTTTTCAGCAGCCTTCTGGGAAGTTCACTTCTTGGTAGAAAAGGTCAGAAGGCCACGTCTCTAATCAGAGAAGCTGGAAGCTGGGGGCGTAACCTCCAAATAAAATGGAGTCTGATGTTCTTTCACTAAAGGAGAAGGGGAGAATGCACACTGGTGGCTCTGGCGATCTCTGCTATAGTGGTCACGCCCATTTGAGAGGATAAAAATGTCAAGCAACTTGAAAAGGAGGCATTATGGGAATACTGGCGTATCCTTTCCAACCTGAAGTGAGCCCAGTCACCAGATAAGTAGTGGGTCCTTCCCCTCCCCACTCCTTTAGACAGCCTTTGTGGAATGAGAAACAATTTAAAAACCACTTAAGCCGCCTCTGCTTTGGTTCTTGATTGGTCTCTAACTGGCCTTGGGGCAAAATTATCTGTAAGGGAGGAAAACATTACAGCTCTTAATTAGAGTTTTGAAATTCAAACCTAAGATATTGTGATAATTGAACAAGTAAGTTCAAACAAAATCGCTTTAGGTAAAATGTCTAGATTTTTTAAATATCATTTTACTAGAAAAGATTAAGGCCTCCACGACATTCTCCCCATTTCAAACTTTTTCATAGGTTTTAAACCTGTAACACTTGGAACAAAACCCTAAATCCTTAACAGTAAAGGCTCCCCAATCTTCTCAGCTCAAGTTGCCCTTACTGTCTCAGTAATTTTCTCAAGGCGCTCTAGGCCAAAAGAAATATTCATGACCTAACAACTCAGCACCTATTCGGCACTACATAACTTCTTAAACCTTGGAATCGTATTAGACACAGCCATATTCATTTCCTACTCCACGATGATTTTCCCGTGGGATTTGCTTTGTAACACAGCAAGGGCGAAAAAATACATGAAAAGAAACAGCAGGATTTGGAAGTGTAAACCACCTTGAGATTGCAGTTCCCGTGGTGTCCGACAGATAGCGCTGTGTTTCCCTTAAAATTTAAAAATAAAGGCGCCCGATGAGTTTGCTGGCGCACCCCGGGGAGCCTCAAAACAGAGTTTGGGTCATGGTTTATAAAGCCTTGCATTAACTGGCTCCTGACTATTTCTTCAGCATCATCTGGAAACTTTCGTTCTTGTCCGCTACACGCTAGTTCTACTGGCTTTTTTTTTTTTTTTTTTTTTGAGACAGAGTCTCACTCTGTTGCCCGGGCTAGAGTGCTGTGGCGTCAGCCTAGCTCACCGCAACCTCAAACTCCTGGGCTCAAGCGATCCTTCTGCCTCAGCCTCCCGAGTAGCTGGGACTACAGGCATGAGCCACCATGCCTGGCTAATTTTTTCTATATATTTTTAGTTGTCCGATTAATTTCGTTCTATTTTTAGTAGAGACTGGGGTCTCGCTCTTGCTCAGGCTGGTTTCGAACTGCTGAGCTCAAACAATCCGCCCGCCTCGGCCTCCCAGAGAGCTAGGATTACAGGCCTGAGCCACCACGCCCAGCCTCTACTGGCCTTTTATTTTCCCAAAAGAGCCAACCTCCTTCTTAGCTCAGAATATTTTTTTGTCATGCTTTGCCTTTGCTGCGAGGACCCTTCAACTGGAGAAACCTTTACTTCCCCTAGTCTATACCAGGGACCCCAGTTACTCTCTCATTAGGCTATGTCTGTTTCATTCACCATCAACTCCCAGTGTCTAGCACAGTTTATGGCACTGTACAGTAAGAACTCAATACCTTTTCAAAAAAACGTTTCTATTTGACATATTTATTAAGAAATTAGTCTTAAGACACACAAGTAATTCAGTTGTGAAATACAAGAGAAATTCCTTTCTTGTTTGCAGCTCACTTCATCAGTAAGCAATTATAAATCTAAAAGTTGATAGCATTTTAGAATGTGATTGCTAACAAACCTATACTGGCATTTTTAAAAAAAAATTCAGAGAAAAAATAGTCTTTTCAATAAATGGTGCTGTTACAACTGGATATCAATAGGCAAAAGAATGAAGGTAGCCCCCTACCTTGCCATATTAAAAAATTAACTAAAATAGATCATAGACCTAAATGTAAGAGCCACAACTATAAAATTCTTAGAAAGAAACATAGGAGTAGGCCGGGCGCGGTGGCTCACGCCTGTAATCCTAGCACTCTGGGAGGCCGAGGCGGGCGGATTGTTCTGAGCTCAGGAGTTCGAGACCAGCCTGAGCAAGCGCAAGACCCTGTCTCTACCAAAAATAGAAAGAAATTAATTGGACAGCTAAAAACATATATAGAAAAAAATTAGCCGGGCATGGTGGCGCGTGCCTGTAGTCCCAGCTACTCGGGAGGCTGAGGCAGAAGGATCCTTTGAGCCCAGGAGTTTGAGGTTGCTGTGAGCTAGGCTGACGCCACGGCACTCGCCCCAGGCAAGAGAGTGAGACTCTGTCTCAAAAAAAAAAAAAAAAAAAAGAAACATAGGAGTAAATCTTTACAACCATTAGGCAATGGTTTCTTAGATGTAACATTAAAAACACAAGCAACAGAAGAAAAACTAGATAAACTAAACCTCATCAAAATTTAAAACTTTTTTGCTTCAAAGGACACCATTAAGAAAGTGAAAGGATTTTAGAACATGTAGAGAAAATAAAAAAGAAATCAAAAAGATAGCTGAAAAAAGGAGAGGGTTCTTTTTTTTTTTTGCAAATCATGTATCTATTAAGAGATTTGTATCTAGAATGTATAAAGAACTCTTACAACTCAACAACAAGAACAAAATAATCAAATCTTAAAATGGACTAATGGTAGGAATAGACATTTTTCCAAAGAAGATACTAGGCACACATGAAAAGATGCTCAACATCATTAGCCATTAGGGAAATGCAAATCAAAACCACAATGAGATACCACTTCACAGCCACTAGGATGGCTAAAATAGACAATCCTCATACATTGAGATTATAAAATGTGTGGGTGGGATTATGAAATGGGCCAGCCGCTTTGGAAAACATTTGACAGCTCTCCAAAATGTTAAACATAAAGTTACCCTATGACCCAGCAATTCCACTCATAGGTATATACTTAAAAGAAATGAAAATATATATTCACACAAAAATCTGTACATGAATGCTCATGGCAGCATTATTCATAGTAGCCAAAAATGCAAACAACTGAAATGTCCATCAACTGATGAACAGAAAAGGAAATGTGGTATTTCCATGCAACATAATATGATTTGGCCATAAAAAGGAATAAAGTACGAATACATGCTACAGCCTGGATGAACCGTGACAACATTAAACTAAGTGAAAGAAGCTGGTCACAAAGACCGCATATTATACAATTCCATTCCTATGAAATGTCCAGAACAGGGAAATATACTAGACACAGTAGATTAATGGTTGCCAAGGGCTGAAGGGAAGAGAGAATGTGGAGTGGCTGTTCTTTTAGGGGTGATAAAAATGTCCTAAAATTAGATGATCATGATGGTTGCACGACTGTGAATATACCAAAAAAGATTGAATGGTACACTTAAAAGGATACATGTCTTGGTCTGTCAATATCCCAATATAGCTATTATTTTAAAAACACATTTGAAAATCTTGTCCCCCTCATCACATGCAGAATGAAGTTCTGACTGTAGGATTGCCTACAAGGCTCATAAGACCTGCTACTTCCTACCACTCCTTCCTTCTTCCCTACCAAGCCCCGAGGCCCTGGCAAACTACTTGGAATTTCTTATGTTTTGCTGATGAGCTGTAGCTTTGTACATTTGCTTCCCTTGCTTTGAATGCCCTTCTTCTAACTGCCTAAGTAACTTCCACTTGTCCCTTAAGACCCAACTCACTCCAGACTGAGCTGGTGGCCCTCCTTTGTGCTCACAAGATATCCTGTGTGTATGCCATTGTACCAATGCTGGGATTGTTTCATCAATGTTGGCCTCCTTGCTGTATATTCCCACAGGACTTTCCTCAAGACAAGGACTGTGTTGTATTTATCTTTCCACTACCAACTCCCAATGGAGTTACTCAATAAATGAAATGAATGAATGAATGAAATGAATAAACTCTTCATTCTTGAATTTGTTTTTTGATCGCTCTCCTACTCAACTCTGTTAACATTTAGTTTTCAGATATTACATTTTTTATGTATGATTTTCCATCTATGGTTTTAAGATCTTCAGCTTTTGTAGTAAAGCAAGCTAAACAAAGATTGTCATCTTAGATAAATTACTAGCAAGTTTCTTTTCTCAGATGCTATTTACACACAGGTTGTATAAGTTAGGTAACTAGTTGCTACTTATTATCACAATTCAGTTACTATCAAGGCACTGTTAATAAACGTTGTGTTTGAAGTGTTACAAATAAGCAGTGAGTGCATCTGATAAATTGTGTCTGTGTGTTAATAAATTGAAGTTTGTATGTATTTATGCCATTGAAGCTGGTATTTGTAGAGTTCGAGACCATTTTGAACCACATTTTACTACTTGTTGCATTTCACTACTTCTACCTCTTCATGACCTCTTCATGTGACACAAACTGCTAAGTTCCTTTATTGTGAGGTCACACTCCTAAATTAGAAAAGAACTAGAAATGAGACATACAAGACCCAAATCGAGTTTTATGGATCAGAGAGTGAGTCACAGAGATCAAACTCCAACACATACCTCCCACTGTGTTTATTTTCTAGTTCTAAGTTCAAACTTGGATTTAGAAAAATACATGACTTGCCTCCTCATCAGTCTTTTAGGCTCAGGCGTGGGTTAGGAAGGATATGTCAGAGTTAAGAAGGCATGTGGGTAGAAAGGTGCATTCTGAAGTGGTGAGTGTCTTTATGCTTACACTTGTCTTTGTCAGGAAGTGGCTGTGGGAGCTGAGAGTGTGATGTCTCTTGACAGGGAGTGGGGCTTGAACAGAATTTTTCTGCATAATCTTCCAAATTCATTGTTTTAGATAGGTCTTGAAAAATGATTTTCAAACTTTTACATGCCACAGAACCTCCATCTAGATCATTTCTTGGGGAATATTATATACATTAGGGGGTATTCACTTCTCCAATTTTCTAAGGACTCTTGTGTAAACAAACTCTAGCTGAGCCTTCAGAATCAGTGAGCACTGCGACTGCTCCATGACTATTGCCAGTGAGTTGGTAAAATCAGAGCATTCGTCTTCGCTCTGCACTCGTGGTAACAATAGCCCCAGGGTTCCCATTTCTGTGCTGGACAGGAGCATTACGTACATTATCTCACTTGATCCTCTCCATAATCCCAAGAGGGAGGGGTAATGTAATCCCTATTTTACACATGAGGAAACTGAGCCTTGGAGTTAAATCAATGGCCTGAGATTGTACCACTACTAGTGTCAGAGCTGAGACTCCATTCAGAGGTTACTCTCACTTAGTCCCTAATGGTTGTTCATTGCTGCCATCCATGGGTGGTCCAGTTGTTGGATAATAGTTTAGATGTGTGTTCTAGTAGAAGATTGTTCAGGACCCTTCTGTCCTACCTGTGAATTGTTTGCTTGGGCTTAAAATGGCTCAAGGAACAAACAAGGTGTGGTAGTCAGATATGGGCCCGCTAAAAATGTTCCTGTCCTAAGCCCCAGAACCTGTGAATGTTACCTTACATGCCAAAAGATGGAATTGAGGATTTTGAGAGAGGGGAAATTATTCTAAACTACCAAGTGGAGTTCAAAATAATCGTAATGGTCCTTAGAAGTGAAAGAGGGAGGCAGGGTCAGAAGATGTGGTGACTGAAGCAGAAGTTGGAGGGATGCGATTGTGGGCGGGGGCAGCCTCCAGAAGCTGGAAAAGGCAAAGAAACAGATTCTCCCCCTACAGCCTCCCAAAACAATGAAGCCTTGCTGGCACTCCTTGATTTTAGCCCCATAAGACTTATTTCTGACTTCTGACTCCAGAACTGTAAGAGAACAAATGTGTATTGTTCTAAGGCACTAAGTTTGTGGTAAATTGTTACAGCAGCAATAGGATACTAACACACATGGTGTCTGACATTCGGATCCCTCCACTACACAGGGGCCAAAATTCATGCAGCAATGACTGGTAATGCTGCCCCTTTACCAAGTGGTGGTAAGTTCTGGTTATAAGAAGAGGGAGGGAGCTGCTACCAGTCCTGAAGTTCTCAGAGTCATCCTCACAAGGGCATGTAGAAAGGCCTCGCAATCTTTAGGAGCTTCCTTTTTTTCTCTTCATAGCATTAAAGCATTTTAAATTTATTATTTCAGCATCTATTGAGTACCTACTATGTGCCAGGTTCCAGAAACTCAAAGATGAGTAGGACTTAGATCCTTAAGGAGCTTACAGTGCAGCAGAGTGGCAGAACAGGTAAACAAGTTAATATAATGCAACAAAATATATGCAAGGACAAAAATATCTTCAGGAAAAGAATCTTAGAGCATGGGAGGTATGAATTCTGTCTGGGAAGAAGAAGAGGGACCAGGAGGCTTGGAGAGTGGTTGATGTTAGAGCTGGAAGGTGTCTTAACACCTTTGGAATCCCTAGCTTTGGTGGAAGAGGCTCTGACACCTAATCTAGGTCCCAGTGTCACCAGACCTGGTCTCCACCTATGCTACTACAAATCTTCGATGTTGGGAAGAGGAAGAATCCAGAAAGGAAAAGAGTTGCTGAAACCCACACATAGCAGATGATCAGATCTCTGGAGATCCATTTTCTACGACTTTCTTGGAAGTTCAAGAGATAAAGTGAGAAGTTTCATAAGCTATAGTGTATTAGCTAAAGAGAAAGTTTTATCTACTTGGTTGGGATTCATGCTTACACATTGGGAAATTTCTTCTCAATTTTTGTTGTTAAGTCAATCTTCCAATTAAGAAAACAAACCCAAGATGTGGACATAAAAGTAGGTCTAGGTTTCATGGGCAATAGCTAACATGCTCCATTTAAAATATACTAAATTTTGCCTGGGTGTGGTGGCTCATGCCTGTGATCCCAGCTACTTGGGAGGCTGAAGCAGGAGGATCGCTTGAAACCCAGGAGTTCAAGACTGTAGTGAACTATGATTGTGCCATTGCACTCCAGCCTGGTCAACGGAGCAAGATCCT
Organism: Indri indri; assembly: GCA_004363605.1. Taxonomy (NCBI): domain Eukaryota; kingdom Metazoa; phylum Chordata; class Mammalia; order Primates; family Indriidae; genus Indri; species Indri indri. The sequence continues at coordinate 27,738 of RJWJ010006491.1, read as the reverse complement.
GTCTCTAAAAAACTTTTTTTAAATTTTGGATATAAGAAGTTATCACTCAATCTAGGGCAAACTCCCTTTTATGATATTCCATCCCTAAACTTAATCCTGAGACCACCACGTATACACCATTTCTTATTGTATATGAGCATTGATATACTCAGAAACTGAAATCTAACGCTGGAAAAGACCTTAAAGATAATTTAATGACAGCTTGTTTTACAGTTGAACAAACTGAGGTCTGGAGAGGTTAAGAGAGACTTTCAAGGTTCCAGAGATGGGGCAGTGCCAGGAATAATAGTCAGCCCAAAGTTCTTGCTGCACATCACATTTCTGGGTTAGTTTGTTTCAAGGTTTTACCTGGATTTACTTGTTTTGTTCCAACAGTTTCAGGCAATAACAATTTTTTAGTGCAAAGCATTTTCACAAAATAAGTTTATTGATCAGAGTTTAAATTCATTCTACTAATTTTACAAATGAACACAGTGAGGCTAAAATGGTAAACATTTAGGAGAGAAGGTAGCATCTTTCATTATAAACAGATAGGCACATAAAGGGTTTCATTTGTAACACTTTCATTATCAACTCAGTGTTGGACTATGGGGGGTGGGGGAGGGGCCGGGGGAAAAAAAGACTTGAGTGTTAAGTCTTCATGAAAATTTTCCTCAATGTATAAAGTGACGATCTTTTCTATGATAAATGGGATACCTATTTATCAAAAAAGTTAGAGAAGCCCTCTTGGCTCAGTGTATGGGCTTTGCTAGAAGCGGTTGGGTGGGTTTATTTGATGTCAGCTGCTATAGCTGGGGCTTCATGAAGAGACTTCACGAAGAGAGTACAGTCCATTTCCATTACCAAGGAATGTTACTACCTAATTTTTCTCTATCATTATAATTTCAACTACACACTTTTGAAAAGTGATTTTTCCAACTCTGCTTATTATTGGCGGGGCGTTGCGGGGCGGGGGGCGGTGGGTCCCTTATACTATTCTCATTTAATTGAAGGAAAGAAATCTAAACAATTCATACAAACTTGCGGTTCCCCCCCCCACCCCCCCCCCAAAAAAAACTCAAAACGTCGAAATTCAGCCCCTAGCAGTGGAAACCATGCGTAAATTCCCCTCACACGCACCCAACCCCGGGAGCAGGGCAGCGTGGAAACGCCCCTCCGGGAGCCCAGCGCTTTCCCCGCCGGCTGATGGGTGATGCCCAAGGGCTAGAAGCGGCCCTGCCGGGTCCCCGGGCTGTGCGACCGCCGCGCCGCCGTCCGGCCTGCAGGGCTCGCGCTCCAGGGTCAGGCCGAGGACGCGAGCGGGCGGGGGGCTGGGGCTGGGAGCGGGGCGGCGCCGGCGGGGGACCGGGCGTGCCCACGTGACCGCCCCGCCCGCCGCCTGCGGCCCGCCGAGCCCCGCCGCCTCCCTCGGGCTGCAGCTGCCGGCGTGCCCCGCACTCCCCTGCCCGCCTGCCCGCCCCTCCCTCTCTCCTCCCAGTGCCACAGAGCCGGAGCTCGAGCCGCCGCCGCAGTCACAGCCGCGGACACTATGGTAAGGCGGGCGCGCCGGCCGGGAGGCCGGGAGGCCGGGGCGCGACGAGAAAAGCCCCCTACGCGGCCCTGGGAGTGAGGCCGCCATTTTAACCTGATTTTGGCCTCCGAGGTGGGCGCTTCTACGCTGTGGCCCCGCTGCTCTGTCCGGCCGACCGGCCTGTCCTCCCGCTGTCAGGCCCGGCCCTGCCGCTCTTGGGGACTCCTGGGGGCCGGGAGGGCCCAGGTGCCGGGGCGGGTTTGGGGTTGGAGCCGGGCGGCCGGGGGCGAGGGAGGGTCCGCAAGGTGCAGCCCTGCGCGCGCCGCATTCGCCCTTCGCTTCCTAATTTTACTTAACACACGCGCTCTAAAATTGATACCCGCTCTGAAGGCTTTGGGTTAGGGTCTGGATGGCCCATAATAAAATCCTTACGGGGAGATTCAGAAGGTGGGAAAACTCTTTTTAAAATACTTCCTTGGGGTAAAAAGCTTTTTACACGCGACCCTTTAGTTTTGAGGCGTCTGCATTTGAGCTGTCGGGCGATTGTGTTGTAGCCGCGGGCGGTTTGGAGTTTACACTTGATTCTCTTTCCTTATGAGGAAACGTCAGTGGCTAGGATGACTTTAAAGAAAAAAATAGTAGAAGCATTAACTGAAATCCAAAAGTGTTTTTTTAAGGCCCGCGGAGTTGACACAATACAGAAGGTATTTTTGCTGCTGCTCCTGAAGCTCTGACATCACCCAGTGAAATAGGAAACATTTCAGGGATGGGACAGCTTGTATTTGTCCCTTTCACTCTGCCTTTCCATTCGCTTCTGCGTCCAAACCTCTTTAAGAAGGATGAATGGCAGGATGAGTTAGAATCCTTCAGTGTATCACACACTGATTTTTAAAATGTGACAAATCTGATTGTACTCCTTGCATGGTACGGTGCAATTTTTGATGTCCAGTGAATCCTCTATAAGCGAACAGTAATTTTGATTAAAACCAAAGTACGTGTTCTGAATTACTGTTCTTTGTTTATTTTCAGGCTTCTGGAGTTACAGTGAATGATGAAGTCATCAAAGTTTTTAATGATATGAAAGTAAGGAAGTCTTCTACACAAGAGGAGATCAAAAAAAGAAAGAAGGCAGTTCTCTTCTGTTTAAGCGATGACAAAAGACAAATAATTGTAGAGGAAGCAAAGCAGATCTTGGTGGGTGACATTGGTGATACTGTAGAGGACCCCTACACATCTTTTGTGAAGTTGCTACCTCTGAATGATTGCCGATATGCTTTGTACGATGCCACATACGAAACAAAAGAGTCTAAGAAAGAAGACCTAGTATTTATATTCTGGTGTGTAAAAACAAAAGAAAAAAGTACTTTTAAAATGCAAGGATTGTTATTATCACAGTCAGTCTTACCTTTCTTTTTCTTATAAATGGGATTCAACGATTGTTTTTTTTTCTGTAGGGCTCCTGAAAGTGCACCTTTAAAAAGCAAGATGATTTATGCTAGCTCTAAAGATGCCATTAAAAAGAAATTTACAGGTACAAACATTGAATATTTTGTGCAGAGAAATTACTCTTTCTTGATAATAGTGTAATGGGTTAATGTTTTTACTTTTCTTTTAGGTATTAAACATGAATGGCAAGTAAATGGCTTGGATGATATTAAGGACCGTTCGACACTTGGCGAGAAATTGGGAGGCAATGTAGTAGTTTCACTTGAAGGAAAACCATTATAAAATGACAGTCAAGTGCCATCTGGATCTTAAGGAGCTTCCATTTCTCCAGCTCAGTCCTCGGAATAGTATTAGGTTTTGTTTTTTTTTTTTTTGTTTTATTCCCCTTTCCACTGGGCCCTTCCAAAACAATGAATGAAGGAGATATCATTCATTTAAGCAGCCTATCAGTGATTGCCATTAGACTGTTTAATACTGTTACTTTTATGTAGAGCCTAAGGAATGCCTTCTTGTTATATTTTAGCCAAAACAACTGGTTATATGCCTCCCCTAGAGCAAACACTACAACGAATGTGTTTGTCAATTCAAATAGCTTAGAATACTGCAAAGGGTAAGCTAATTGAATGCCTTGAAAGTATTATCCACTGGTCAGATGGTAAACTTTTTTCAGTATTATTTAAAGTTGCACTTGATTGCAGTCTGTGAGGCTCAAGCATTGATACACCTCACCTGCCTTGGCAAGCCTATTTTTGTGACATGGCAGCACGGATATAACACTATGCATTAAGAGCACTTTTTTGTAACAAGTTTAATCTTCCAAAAGGAATGCCAATTAAGTTTCGTTAACTGTGTCATCAATTTATCCTAGTACCTCAGTGTTCATTCCTGTTACCTGCATATCTTAAAAGAAATAGCTGTTATTAATACCTTTTTTCTGTTGAGTGTACACTACTGAGTAAGTATAGGAGTTTTATGTTTACCATGTGAATCCTGCAACACTAAAGATATTTTGAATATCAGTCATTATGGCAATTTCTGTATAAAAGAGCCTTAAATGGAACATTGTTTTGAGATCAGACTCCCCACCCTCACAAAAATGGCCACGTTGCAATAAAAATTGTGGCATATTACAGAATGTTGCCTTGTTTTCCTTGGAAATTTTGCAAATGTTATGTGAAACAACTTCTAGGGTAAACAGCAATTATTAATCTCTGCACTGGTCATTTGTGAATTTTTTTGTACAATATTCATGCACAGTATTTTCCAGATTTGTTGGATTTGTTTGCTTTTAAAAACTATTCTAAAGCCAACTAACAAAATACCATTGTTAAAGAGTGGTACTTTTATAAACATTATTTATTTCCTTATGTGTTAATACAGAAATCAGAAATTATTTTTTGCACTTTGACATAAATACTCTTTAGTATCTGATTTGTTCTCTGCATAAATTAGCTAGTTATTTTTTTATTCACATTTACATTTCTAAGTAGTTGTGTAGTAGAAGCAGGAAGCTCTTACTGCTTATTTGGTCATAAGGAAAGTAATTTATAAAATGTCCTTCAAAAGTTTAATGATACTTCTGATGTTTAAGAATGTTCATTTCAGCTACTATTTCTTAATATGTTTTGCAAATTGAATTGGAATAAGGAATTGATATAGCAGTCTTAAACATTAGTAGTAGGATTTGGCTGTGGTCCAGACTGCTCTCCTTATAGAGAATTTGATCTGCTCAGTGTGAGCAGTTTGCTGTTAGCCAGAGCTATTTATGGCAAACACATGCTTTTGTATCTTGTCATAGTTATCCACAAATGGCAAAACTGGACTTGATTCTACTGGTATGCAAAACAGGCATGCTAGTGAGCAGTCAGTCGTGGCTCAGAACTTAACCCCATAGATCTGAAGAATGCTTTTATCAGAAAATAGGAAATGAAAATATCCCTTTAAAAAAATTTTTTTTAAATATATGGAAGTAATTTGAGTTTGATTAGGTTTTTTCCATATTTTTCAAAGATGAGAACATAAAAATAGGACTTAAATGTCTAGGCTTCCATTTAAAATTATATGAATGGTTTGGGATCCTTTTGTACTGAGCAATTTTATTTCAGGCTTACAGCTGTCCCTGTGAGTTATTCTGGACATTTCGATGACTTTTTGGTAAGGCCAGACTCTAATAAGCAAAGTGGAGAATACTGATGTGTACTAAACCATATGTGCAAATGATATTTGCATCATGAAATTTTTTGTTATTTTTCTAATTCTTTTAAAAAAAATACGGGACTATAAATCAGTTATGTAGTAGCTTTTGTTTTTGTAGCTGATTCCTCAGCTTCCTCATATGCCTCTTTATATAACAATATCAGAGATTAAATACTGCTTTAAACTATGATACTTTGATTTGTTAGATTGACAAAACTGACATTAATATAGTTAACTTCATCTTTGAAGTAAATCTTTGTGCATAGAGCCAAAAAAAATGATAATAATGGTTCGTGTGTTGTTTGAGACTAATTTGGCATTTGAAATTACCATTTTATTTTACAATCATTTACAATGAAACAATGTTCCAGTTAGCTTTAAAAGGTGTACGGTGCTAATTAATAAAATATTGAGGGCAATATTTTACTGCTAGCTTGCAAAATTATAAGTTTAAAAAATAAAATACGTGAAAATATTTAAAGCTGTTGAGATGTATTTACTTATACTTTGAGACATGAAAAGTTTTAAAATTGACATTGCAGATCAAAGAGGCACCATTATCTTTAGTCTGTTTTTCAGGATTTTAGTTAATGTACTTTATCATTTAGCAATACCAATTTTCTTTGAAAACTGAGTGTTATAGCAATTAATTTTAGTATTTTCAGACAAATGGGAACGGTTGGCATTTGTCCTAAACTGGCTATCAGCTGTTGTTTTCCATCATTATTTAAAATAGTGTGGCCAGCAATGTGTATTTAATGTACGTTTTTAGTAGACCGGAAGAAAAGCCTCTTACTAGGTTTGAGTTACTCTGATATACAACCTTTGTAGCAGCTAATTTATGGAATCTGGCAAATGAGATTTGGGAGAAAATTCTTTTAAAAGTATTTTCTTATTAAGGAATAATCTCAGCAATGGTAAATAATTGAGGGGTGGAGAATACTTTCCATTAGGTTTGCCACACTGAAAAAACAATCTTGTTCTGCTCTTCATGGGTCCTATTTTTGGTTGCAAATTTAATAGTAGCTGGAGATGCAAAACAACATGAATATTCATTTTTCTATGAATAATATTAAAGCTACTAGAGATGTACAGGCAGACTCCAATGAATACTGCTTTTAAGATAGCATGAGTTTATAGATGTTATGTGTCTCTTATCAGCCGGTAAAGAAGTCTGAGGTTTTTCCTTTGCTGTGGAGCATCCAAATAATTGCTTTCTTATAGAATTGAGAGTCATCCCTCCACTTCAGTTTCCTTTTATAACACAGTCAGACAAATCTCTGGGAGCCTCAGTTTCTTACCCCAAAATATAGAAATGATAATATCTGTCTACCGTATCTGATTGCTGAGCATCAAATATGTAAACGCTTTTTTGAAAACAGGAAAATCCCGTGTAAATGTGATAATTTATTTAAACCATTCATTCTTGTTTTTTCTTTTTTTTAAATTTTATCAACAGACATGCTAGCCAGCATTCATTCTTAATAAATATAGTTAAGTAAATAAAGATTAAATGTTTATGTTAAAAATAAGATTTATTATAAATCATTGAACCTCCATTTTTGTAATAATTCCATTTAATCTCATAGTTTAAGGACTAATTAGCTGATATGTAGCCTCTGTTTTTCAGAATTAAGTATGTAGTTAACGTAGTTTCTGAGTTGATGTTCATGACTACTTTTATTTTCTTTAGAGACAGGGCCTCACTCTTTCCCAGAGTAGAATATAGTGGTGTGATCATAGTTCACTGCAGCCTTGCTTGAACTGTCTCAAGTGATCCTCTCACCTCAGCCTCCCACCTAGCTAGGACTACAGGCGAGGGCCACCATGCCTGGCTAAGTTTTTTATTTTTGTAGAGATGGGGTCTTGCTATGTTGCTCAGGCTGGCCTCAAACTCCTGGCCTCAAGCGATCCTCCCACCTTGGCCTCCCAAAGTGCTAGGATTATAGGCATCAGCCACCATGCCTTGCTTACTTTTCATTTTTTTAATGTAATTTTCTTTTTCATGTGTGGCCAGTCAGATACTAGCTTTTTTTTCCCCAAATAATTTTGAGGTAAAAATAAAAAGAAATAGCTATTGCTTTGTAATACTTGACATAAATTTATGATCTATGTTGTTAAAATTCTATGACTGTTTATTATTAATACCCTAAATTTATGTAGGCCTTCATAATTTTCAAGTCACTTTAAATCTGTCTGATTTCCTTAGGTCCTCTAACCAGCTAACCATATTTTTTCCACTACACATGAGGAAACTGAAGTTTGGAGAGGTTAAAGGACATTCCAAAGTATTGAATAGCAAAGCTAATCCCCACTGGACTGCATTTACATTGTAACATACTATATTTCTTTTTTAAAAAATGGAATAATTGATATTTTGAGCAGGAGAGGACTACTAATTAGTATATTTTTAAAATAGCATCTTTGCAAGAATATTTGAAAAACAGTTGTGGAGTTTTTGTTTCCTAAGAAAGCTCATGCTTATAAAAATCTGAAATATTTTTATATTTCAAAGATTTTCTTAAATGTTTCAGTATTGTAAATTTATAGAATTGTGGGAAACATAGGGATTGTACAGCCACATTATACAGAAGGCTGGTGTCTCTGAATCCTTTTCCAAAAACTTGGATAGCTCCCTCCCCATGTTACCCTATCCATCTTTCTAAGGAGAAAGAATACTACATAGTGGTTAAGTGCTAGGACTTAGACGTCACACTGTCTGGGTTGTTCACATATAGGCCTTTAACATTTACTAATTGAATGATCTTAGGCAAATCACAATCTCTCGAAGCTTTAGTTGTTCCATTCATAAAATGGGGATAATAATTGTACCCCATCTCAGAATTGTAAGGACAAATGAAAGTACTTGGAATAGTTCCTGGCATACGGTAAGTGCTCAGCAGACCGATCCTAAGATTTATGTTCCAAACCAGGACACTTCTTGAGAGTGAAAGGGAGAGCTATTGATAATTACACCAGGACAATAGGCTTAAGATGTGCCAATCCTAAGCAAACCAGAAGGTGTGGTCCAGAAGTACAGGCTGGTATTGAAATGTAGTACTTAAATAGAATGAATTATACTAGATTCAAGATCATCATTTATTAATTTTAAGTATATTATATAATGCATGCTGACTTGAGGGTCTCATGAGATATATGATAGTTCTTAAGTAATCTTAGGAGGATTGAATTTGGCTTTTTATGCTTTTTTTATAGTTTTCCTTTTGACTTTCATACTTACAAACTGTTAGATACTGCATATTGCTGTTACTATCAGTATGCTTGTTTGTAGCAGCTTCTACTAATTGTTGCTTTTCATCGCCTGTGGGTGTGGAAAACCAGGTTTGTTACAATGGTGTATGAGAAAGTGAATGCATCCAGAGCGAGAATTTGAGAGCAAATGCCTGAGCACATGAACCTTATTCCTTTAGGCTGTTTAAAGAACTTTGTGGTGTATTTTCTGGGTTTTGCTTTTTCTTTTTTAAGTAAGTAAGGTTTGTGAAAGAACTGAGGTATAAATAAAGGAGGCATTATTGTATCAGAGAGAGGTATTTAAAATATTGATATTTAAGGAAATCATATTTGTCTTTGACTATACCTGTATCATTAAAGACACACAAAGAAATTTGTTCTCATTATTAACAGAAAGAAGGTTTATTCTTTTTTTTTTTTTTTTTTTTGAGGCAGAGTCTCGCTCTCTTGCCTGGGGCGAGTGCCGTGGTGTCAGCCTAGCTCACAGCAACCTCAAACTCCTGGGCTCAAGCAATCCTTCTGCCTCAGCCTCCGGAGTAGCTGGGACTACAGGCATGTGCCACCATGCCCGGCTAATTTTTTCTATATATATTTTTAGCTGTCCAATTAATTTCTTTCTATTTTTGGTAGAGATGGGGTCTCGCTCTTGCTCAGGCTGGTCTCGAACTCCTGAGCTCAGAATGATCCGCCTGCCTCAGCCTCCCAGAGTGCTAGGATTACAGGCGTGAGCCACCACGCCCAGCCAGAAGGTTTATTCTTGATCCAATTTTTTTTTTCTTAGAGACAGGGTCTCGCTATGTTGTCCAGGCTGGTCTTGAACTCTTGACCTCAAGTGATGCTCCCGCCTTGATCTCCGAAAGTGCTTGATCTCCCAAAGGATTATAGACATGAGCCACCTTGCTCAGCCCAATAGTTTTAGATTATTGAAACAAGTACATAATAAGATATGAGAACAAGTATTTGATAAACAAAATAATCTTTAAAAATATAAAATGCCATTTTACTTTCTCTTAGTTTATTTAATTAGATTTTTCTTACATGTACTCTAGGCATACTCACCAGGAGGTAGCTTTGATACTCTTCATCTAGACATTTCATTTACTCTTGACTTCCGACAGTTAATTTGATTAGGCACAGAACAATTCAGTAGTTTATTTGGCATAACAGAGAAAAATTTGGAACAGATTTTTATTCAAATGAATAGTCATTTTCCCACAGAAGTAAAACTCTTATGTTCATGGTGTTGTAGCACATTTTCTCTCATTTTATGTGTTCTTAATAGTGGAATTTCAAGTATTTCCCTTGGGAAGTTGATAGTTACTGAGTAAACTATAAAATTTCTGGGCATAAGGCCCAAAGCCTCTTTAATATGTGTTCCTGTGAGCTGATAGGGGCTTTTTTAATCAACCAAAAACTAAATCACTAAATGAAAGAAAGGTGGTTCCCAAATTGGCATAATTGAACACAATTTTATAAAAGATAGAAAAGGCAGCAGAGTATTTTGTAAAAATCATAAAACTTTGTTATACCACACAAAAAATAAGATGTGAAAAGTATCTTGTGTCTTGTTCCATGAAATAAGTGGAAAAGAATTTTATGTGAGGATTAAATTAATGTTTAGACCTTTTATGTGTAAGATAGTAATAGATCAAAGACTGAGAGAAAAAGAATGACATTTCCTTTACTTATGACTGCTTTTTGACAATTGTATTATGAAGGAATATACAGAATTTTAAATTTATGTAGTTTTCATTCTAAAAAGTCTTTTATATGAGGGGGAAGGGGATAAGAAACTAACAAAATGCTGTTAACGATTTTTCTAACTTGAAATACATTTAGATTTTAAAATGTACCTGGGATTTTGGGGGGACGGGGGTTAGGCATAGAAGTAAAGGAAAATAGAGGCCAAGGCGGGAGGATTGCTTGAGCTCAGGAGTTCAAGACCAGCCTGAGCAAGAGTGAGACCCCGTCTCTGCTGAAAATAGAAAAATTAGCAGGGCGTGGTGGTGGACGACTGTAGTCCCAGCTACTCAGGAAGCTGAAGCAAGAGAATCGCTTGAGCTCAGGAGTTTGAGGTTGCAGTCAGCTACGATGACACCATTGCACTTGCACTATACCCAGGGCGACAGAGCAAGACTCTGTCTCAAAAGAAAAAAAAGAAAAAGTAAAGGAAAATGAAATGTTGACTTATAATTGTTTTTATGTTTGTTTTGGTACAGGCTTTCCCTCTGTCATCCAAGCTGAAATGCCTGAGCCCATGATAGCTCACTGTAACCTTGAATTCCTTGGCTCAAGCAATCCTCCTACCTCAGCCTCCTAAGTAGCTAGCTGAGACTACAGACATATGCCACCATGCCCAGCTAATTTTTTTTGTTTGGAGTTGGGGGTCTCACCATGTTGCCCAGGCTGATCTTGAACTCCTAGCCTCAAGCAGTCCTCCTGGCTGGGCTCCCCAAAGTGCTGGGATTACAGGTGTCAGCCACCATGCCCACCCAGTTTGATTTATAATTTTTAATACTGTTACATATTGAGTATTGTGTATACTTTGAATAATTGCTACAGTAAAATTTATTATTAGAAAATTGACTTAGCAATACTTCCATCCTTATTTTTTGTTTTGTTTTTATTTACCTGCTAAAGAAAAATGTCATATTTATCATAGTATAGCAGTTCTTAAGAAATACCAAGTATGGCCAGGTACAGTGGCTCATGCCTATAATCCCAGCGCTTTGGGAGGCCAAGGCAGGAGGATCAGTTGAGCCCAGGAGTTCAAGACCAGCCTGAGCAACATAGCAAGACACCGTCTCAAAAAATAAAAAATACTGACTGGGTATGGTGGCACGTATCTGTTGTCCTAGCTTCTCAGGAGACTGAAGCAGGAGCCCAAGAGTTTGAGGCTACAGTGAGCTATGATCCAGCCACTGTGCTCCAACTTTGGCAATAGAGCAAGAGCCCATCTCAAAAAAATACTAAAAATTTAAAAAATAATAAAATACCAGGTGACTGATTTAGATAGGTGTCTTCTGTACTGGCTGTAGAAAAAAGTTTGGGGATTAATCAAAGTGTCATTCAATGTCATTACTACTGTAAACAAAAAAGTTTCCTGCTCTGAGCTGGCTGTTTTATTTCATTCAGATTTCTTCTTTGCGGTATGTGAAATAAATGAATAGAATTCTAGAAAATGAACCTTAAGTTAAGAAAACACGAGCACATTCTCATAGGAAAATCCTAAAAATGGGCTAAGGTAATATGGTCAATATTCTTCTAGGTAACTCTTAAAAAATGATTGTATTTTTATTTCAAAAATAATATGCTAAGTGTGGAACCTCTGCAAAATACGGTAAAGAACAAATAAGAAAGCTAAATCATGAACTAGTTTTAAATGCTGCAAATTACTTGTGTTAAACTATTATAACTAATAAGGAGATTCTTTTGGTTGAAATTGGTTTTAAGTTACCTGTAAATGCTGGTAAAGAGGGAAGACTTTACCTTAAATATTGTTTGTGCAGATTCCGTAGGATTTTTTATCCCAGAACTCTGTTGTGGCTGTAGTCACAGAGGAGCAGATTTGAATCTTGAAAATTATGCTTTGCACCTACCTGAATACTTGCTGCTTGACTTAGTGCCATCTACCATAAATATTTGAAACCACTAAATTTTCCTGTATTTCTTGTGCCATCTACTTTTGTTACATTGGGATTTGATAATAGGCACCCCTTGCATGATTTTTACTGTTCCCCAAAGGAATTGTTTTACAAAACAAGTTGTTTCCAATAGATCAGGACTCTAGTTTTCTCCTGGTATGTGTATGAAAAAGTTTAATAGACTCCTGGTACACAGTGTAAATCATCCTCTAATCTACTTTGTCCCTGTTAAAACATTTAAGATAAAACATAATGTATATATTTTGCACTAAGCCAGAAGCACTCAATGTATATTTGATGTAAAAGTGATATTTACTAATTTGGCTCAAATTATGCAGACCAAACATTGACTAATTAACTCATAGATGTTTAGTTTTCATTTAACCTAATTTAAGAGAGAGTTTGCATTTTGTGTGCTATTCCAAGAGGGTCTGGTAATCCCAGTGATTAAAGAAACATAAGATTTATGTTTGCTGTGGAGAAACATGATCGTCCTGGCCACTATGAATCACTCTGGAAACATCCCTTCTCTGTTTCCCAATTACTCACATCAGTAGATCAAATTCAGTTCAGTTCAACAAACATGAAGCACCTTTCTGGGTTTCAAAAAGCTTACTGTGATACAGGGAAGGAAAGCATATAAACAAATAATTATGATACAAGGCAGTAAGTACAATGATATATTACTACAAAATTTAGAAGATAGGGAGTGATTAACTTTGGAGTTGGCACGGGCTTGGAGAAGGCCTTACAGAAGAAGTAGTGTTGGAGCTGGGTTGTGAAGGATGGTAGAGTTCACCAGAAATCAGTATGAAAGGATTGTCCTGGAAAAAGAAGAGCCATGCAGAGGCCCTGCAAACGGTTTGTTACAGCTCCTGAGTTAGAGTCAAGTGTGAAGCACTGCGATGAGAGAAGTGCGGAGAGGTAGGTATGAGCCAGGTCATGGAGGGCCGTGGAAACCATGTTATGGAGTCCAGTGTAAAAGCTGTGCTGAGGAGCTGGTGCAGAGTTTTAAGCAGAGGAGTGGTGGGATCTTTCTGAATCCAATCTGATCATTCATGAACATGATGAGGATGTATGGAAGGAAAAAGAAATTGGAGGCAGTCAGGAGGCCTGACTCAAGGTAGTGGCAAGTGCATTTGGGGTGGGTATGTTTGAGAGGTATGTAGGAGAAGTGACAGGGTTTGATTAATTTCATAATTAAATGAAAGGGTACAGGGCTTTAATAATTTGGAAAATGTTAACTATATTTTTAGTATTGACATTTAAGATCATTTAAGTATCAGATTGGCTCAGAAAAGACAATAGGATATTTGTAAATGTGGAGAGAAAAAATATTAAACACATTTTTAATGAAGGTAACATCTTGATAGCATGAAACAGATCATTGGCTAAAAAGTCATAGGTCTGGTATTTGAATATAGATTTATAAGCCTGATTTGCCACAATCTACATACAACCATGGTTTCAATAGATAAGAAATTTTTAAAACTACCATAGTTACAGCATATTTGAAATGGAATACCCTACAGTTTAAGAAGTCTTGGTTATATTTTTCTCTTCTATGCTTGAGCTTTTATTGTGAAACTTGTCTGTCCACACCTAAGCCATGGCAAAACTCCTGTATCAAAGATTTTAGAAAGAGCTTCATTTAGCAAGTTCTTTATCACATAATCTGCTCATTAGAGAAATCCTGACCCACCCTTTAATGGTGATAGAAAACGGAATTTTCAGTTGTCTAAAAGATGACTTTCTATTAAAGAAGATTTTTAATCCTTACTAGTATATAAAGGTATTTATAAACATAATATCGTAATTCCTTTCACAAGTACCATCCAGAATCAAAAGTTCCTCTTTTTTTCACCTCCTTGTATTAAAATTACTTAATCATATTGTTTTTAAATTGCTTTTATGGTAACTAAGTTCACTTTTCTGAAAGGCCTTACACTCATCAGGAAAACATTGAGTGTCTATTTGTAGAACACTATTCTGGCCATCCTGAGAAGTAAACTCAAGGGCACTTTTATAATCCAGCTGGAGAGACAAAATAGACCTGTGAACTAGTAAGTATTCAGTGATAAGCATTTGAATAAGCATGGAGGGAATGCAGGAAAAAAGAAATATCCAAAAGAGAAAAGATTTTCTAGAAGTGAGTTTTAAACAGTACTTACAGAAAATAGTTTTTTAAAAAAATGGCCATTTCTCTTCAAATATAGAATTGTTATTTGGTATGAGGTTCCAATAGGTTCTTTCTTCACTGAGAATATCTCCTTAGTATCAAGGACAAAAAGGGCCTTTTAATCACCACTTCCATTAAATCATTTTGGAAAAAGCCTAGGGCCAAAGTAAAAACCTTACTTTGGGAGCACGATGTTCTATGTGGGTAATTGTCACGGAGCTCTGAGTTTCCACAGATCTTCCTAACCTTTTCTGAAGACCCCTTTGGCAGTCTGGTAAAGCCTACAAACTCCTCAGAATAATGTTTTTGAATATATATAAAACTTGTGATGCCATAATATATGTATGCTTCTTTATTAACACATTACATAATATTTAGCAGTAATCTCATAACTACCACAATATGTAGATGAATATAAATGACACTTTGAGATATCTCCAACAACGTAACATGACATGAATGTATCAGGGGTTTCTATTGGTGAAAAAGCCATAGGTACTGCTGCTGATTGTGGTTTATTGCCTATATACATAATCGAAGGAACTGCTACGTTTCCATAATGGTTAGTTAAAATAAAGATGTAATTTTTAAATGGTCCCTTGAATTCTTTCCATGGATCCCTAGGGCGGGGGTGGGGGGGCTCCAGAGACACCTGGTTAAAAGACCCTTTGGGGCTGGGCGCCGTGGCTCACCTCTGTAATCCTAGCATTCTGCGAGGCCAAGGCGGGTGGATTGTTTGAGCTCAGGAGTTCGAGACCAGCCTGAGCAAGAGCGAGACCCCGCCTCTACTAAAATTAGAAAGAAATTAATTGGACAGCTAAAAATATATGGAAAAAATTAGCCGGGCATGGTGGCGCATGCCTGTAGTCCCAGCTACTCGGAAGGCTGAGGCAGGAGGATCACTTGAGCCCGGGAGTTCGAGGTTGCTGTGAGCTAGGCTGACGCCACGGCACTCACTCTAGCCCTGGCAAAAAGAGTGAGACTCTGTCTCAAAAAAAAAAAAAAAAAAAAAAGACCCTTTGGCTTAGCAATTACCTGAGAAGCCCCAAAAAGTAAAAGACTTGAGTGGGTAAAATTCAGGACCTCTCACATCTATTTCAGTCAAAGGAACTGCTTTTATTTTGTTTTATATATTTGAATTCTATATAAGATTTTATTTGGAATAAAAATAGTTTCTGGAGCTAAGTAATGTGTAATTTTGAAAACAATTGTAAATAAAAAAAATTGATTCTGTTTATCTTTTTTAAACTTTAAACTGCTTTCTTTTGTAAATGTTTTAAGCACATCAAGTTTATAACCCTGGAAATAGATTTGGAAATTGGCGGCATGTAGTTAAAGTGATGGAGCATCAGTAAGATGCCCAGCAAAAATCTGCGTGTGTAGCAGGAGAAGAGGAACGGGCCAGAAGAGGAGAAGCTGCAAAGATGACAAGGAATCATCAAAGAGGTAGGAGGAGAACATATTTTTTCTGATGTTACAAAGCAAAGGGTGCCAAGTGCTGCAGAGATGTCACTTACAATGAGGACAAAAAAGAACATACTGAATTTGGCCCTAAGGAGGTCAGCGACCTTTCCTGTGGCATTTTCAGCAGAGTAGGGAGGACAGATGCCAAATTGAACTGGTGGAAGACTGAATAAGAGATGAAGTGGAGACAGTATGGTGTAGATCCGTGCTTTCAAATGTCTGTGATGTGGCACAGTGTCTTTCATTTCCAGTCTGTCATGGACTGACAACAAGGTCCTACTGTGCATGTCTAGTATACAGCATGCGCCAGGTACAGCATACCCCTGGAGTTGAACAACAACCAGACTGGTCTATATTCTGTTCAACCAGACAAGTCCACTGGTTCCAGGCTTGGCTGTCATGGCCATGTCAAATGGCTGTAAAAGTTTCTAAATGCTTATTGTCAGTTCTGTACAGTAGCAGAGGTATTCTTTTAAGTTTATCTATTAAAGAGAGAGCAACCAGTTCTTCTCCAGGGCCTTGGAGAGTTGTGAGATGGTTTCTATTATTTCTTACAACTTTCTCCTCTGAGTATCTCCTAATGCTCATGTTTCGCATTCTTTTCAGCCCTTAGTTTGGATCTCCAGCACCTAAAATAGTTCCAGGTACACAGAAGACATTCAAATTAAAAGGTTATTGAACAAATGAATGAACTTCCGTATGAACTGTGGAGGATCTAAGAAGTCCTGTGTTTCTAGATTTTATAGTAGAATATCCTGCCTCACTTAGTTCCTGGATATTTATAATTCCCTCTAGTCAGGGAATTATCAGAGAGGCCCATCATCTATTCACAGTCTTGACATTCTCTGTTTTCAAAGGTGACATCATTGACCTTTATTCAGTAGCACCTGTGCTTTGAGGTCTTTTTCTTTTAAAGCTGGTAACAGATTTGTGTCTTGTTTTGCCTCTTCTTCAAGGGCATACATTAACAAAGGACTGGACAGATTTGGGACAATGCCATTGCCACAGAAGAAAGAGAACTGAACCCATGTATACAGAGCTCAAACCTTGAGATAATACTTTAGCATAAAAAAACTCTGGTTATTCATAAACCTCTTCACTTTCTTATTTCTCTAATTGGACTGGTTTTCAAACACCCTCTGCTTTTCTCATCCAAAGCACTGCCCCTAGCCCACACACTGGAACTCAGATGTCCACGGAAAAATGAGAATTATAATATAAAATGTGGGCAACAAGATCAGGAGCCAAAGAAAAGTGGACAATTGTAGTCATTTATTCAGCAGACATTTACTGAATGCTTTGTATGTACCAGACACAGCACTGAGTCCCAGGCCTGTGGTTTCCCTCCAGGGATGCATAAAACTCAAGTTCAATGGGGTGTGCCAGGCTAGGTTTCTATGTTTAAGTATTTAGTGGGACTTTTTTCCCTGTGGCAGCTGGAAGATTTTTTGCAGTGCATACCGCTTATACAGCTAAAGCACATCCTATACTAAATTGTTAACCTTAGTCAGACATTGTTTAACAGGTTTAAAGAAGAATCAGGAAAATCCCAGATGTGTATGTATATATGGTTTTGGGGAAGGGGTAGTGGGGGAGGTGATAAAGTGGAAATGTTTGTACTTTTTGGAAATAATTAGTGGTTAAATTTATTGTTTAATAAGGGATTATGACTTTTTTCCCAATTCTGGGGTAGGGAGGACTTTAATTCTTCACTTGTATATCTTACTTTCCATCTGGTCCTCAGTATAAAGTACATAAGCTATAGGAAAGTCTATTGCCACACTAGAGGTGGTGACTGTTGAAGTGTGTGGCTTACATGAATTTGTCCATTCATTTAAAAACAATTTAGTCAGCCTGGGCAACATAGCAAGACCCCACCTCTACAAAAAATTTTAAAAATTAGCTTGATGTGGTGATGTGCACCTGTAGTAGCAGCTACAAGGGAGTCTGAGGTGGAAAATCACTTGAGCCCAGGAGTTTGAGGCTGCAGTGAGCTATGATTGCACATTGGACTCCAGCCTCGGCGACAGAGTGAGACCACATCTCTAAAAAAATAAAATCATAATCATACATATTTATGGGGTACAATGTAATGTTTTTATACATGTATACATTGTATAATGATCAAATCAGAGTAATTAGCATATCCATCACCTAAAATATTTATCATTTCTTTGTGATGGGAACATACAAAATCCTCTCTTCTAGCTATTTTGAGATATACAATACCTTTTTTCTTTTTTTTTTTTTTTGAGACAGAGTCTCACTCCATTCCCTGGGCTAGAGTACCATGGCGTCAGCCTAGCTTACAGCAACCTCAAACTCCTGGGCTCAAGGAACCCTCCTGCCTCAGCCTCCTGAGTAGGTGTGTGCCACCATGCCCGGCTAATTTTTTCTGTATATATTTTTAGTTCTCCAGCTAATTTCTTTCTATTTTTAGTAGAGATGGGATCTCTTTCTTGCTCAGGCTGGTCTTGAACTCCTGAGCTCAAACAATCCGCCCACCTCAGCCTCCCAAAGTGCTAGGATTATAGGTGTGAGCCACTGTTCCTGGCCCTGCAATACCTTTTGTTGACTATAGTCACCCTGCTGTGCAATAGCACACCGGTACTTATTCTTTCTTTCTAATTGTACTAGCTGAGCATCCTCTCCTACCCTCCCTTTCCCCACCAGTCTCTGGGACCACTTTTCTATTCATTACTTCTATAAGATCAACTTTTTAGATTTCACAGATGAGAACATGTGGTATTTGTCTTTCTGTGTCTGGCTTATTTCACTTAACATAATGTCCTCTGGGTTCATCAATGTTGTTGCAAATGACAGGATTTCATTCTTTTTTATGGCTAAATAGTATTCCATCATGTATATATACCACATTTTCTTCATGCATCCATTGTTAGACACTAGGCTGATTCCGTATCTTGACTAATAATAGCTAACTTCTATGGAGCACTTGCTATGGGCACTTCATGTAGATTATCTCCTTTTATCCACCAAAACTAAGCCTAGTAGTAGTGCTGCTACTGCTCTACAGCATAGAAACTGTCACTTAGAGTTTCCCACCTTTCTCTCCCTCCCTCTCTCTATGATTACACTTTTTAGAACCAGCACTTTTAACTCCTATGTTATATTTGTCCCCAATTAAATGAGTGAACATAGGTAAAATAGTATAATGCCTGTCCAATAATAGCTACTCAATA
Source organism: Indri indri (assembly GCA_004363605.1). Lineage (NCBI taxonomy): Eukaryota > Metazoa > Chordata > Mammalia > Primates > Indriidae > Indri > Indri indri. The sequence goes on along the minus strand of RJWJ010006491.1, from coordinate 8,847 downwards.
ATTATTCCCTCCTCTTTTTCTCAATACTTACAAATGTTATGGAGTATCCAGGGCTGCAAGATCTACATTGAGATAGCAGAAGTGAAAACTAAAGAAATGTTCTGCAGTGTTCCTGGACCATAGTCAGTGGAATTAGGTAGGTGGCCATCCGAACTATGACGATCCAGGGATCCACTCTCTGCTTGATTTTATTGGGTGATAATTAGAGAGAGCAAAATGGATTCTACAAATAATTAAAGTAGCAGAAAAAGAAATCCAAACCATCATAACCATTTGGATTTTGTTAAGGTAACAGGAACTTCAGCTCCTATAATGTGCAAAAAACCTAAAATAAAATAAGAAATCTCATTTATGAATGCAGCCTTTTTCATATCTCTGAACTTAGTGCCTGGACATAAGGAAGGAACTGTAAAAGATAACTGACCAGTGCTGAAGTTTTACCAAAACGCCAACCGAAAGGGTCAGTTTCTTCCTGGACAGTGATATTGAACCAGTGAAAAGCAGGGCAGCACACGACCCTACTTTTCACTGATTAAAAGAATCAACCCTAACGTTAGGTCCTTGGGAGGACCAGAAGAACTTTCACTGCAGTGAAATCCACATGCTTACAAGAAGATGTTGAATTCACTGGAATTTTTATAAATTCCAGGTCTCCCAATCATAATTTTCAGATATCAAACTTTTAGCAGCCACTTCTTATCCAGAAATATTCCTGTAGCAGAGGTTTTCTCCCCACTACTGAGGTAAATCCAGGGAGATTATGACTACTTTTGGTCTTACAGACACCTAGTTCTGCTGCCTAAATCCCACTGGGCCCAGACAAGAGGTTTTGAGCCTTGGCTGTGCATCAGAGAGAGAGAGAGCGTTATCACATCTAACAAAATTAACAATTTCATTTTTTTTTTTTTTTGAGACAGAGTCTCACTCTGTTTCCCAGGCTAGGGTGCAGTGGCATCATCATAGCTCACTACAACCTCCAATGCCTGGGCTCAAGTGATCTTCCTGCCTCCTAAGTAGCTGGTACTATAGGCACATGCCACCACACCCAGCTATAATTTCTTATTATAATCTAACACCTAAGTTATAGTCAAATTTCCCAATTGTCCCCAAAATGTCTTTTTACAGCTGATATGTTCAAACCAGAGTCCAACAAACTCCACACACTGGGTTTTATTCTTTTGGAGTCAGGGTCTCACTGTCAACCAAGCTGGAGTGCAGTGGCATCATCATAGCTCACTGCAGCCTCTAGCTCCTGGGCTCAAGTGATCCTCCTGCCTCCTGGCAAAGGACATTTGCACTTGCTGTTCCCACTGTCTCCAATGCTCTCGTGCAGCCTCTTTGCCCAGCTAGCTCCTACATTTCAGTCAGATCTCAAGCCCAATGTCATTTTCTTGGAGAAATCATCCATAATCCCAGACAGAGAGACATAATCTCTCTGGTGGAATGTGCAGTCAGCATCATGGGCTTTCCCTTTTTGTCACCATATGTATTGACAATCTTTTTGTGATTGGTCAATTGATGCTTATCTCCCCCACTAGACTGCTAACTCCCTGAAGGATGGGACTGTGCCTCTTTCACTCACCCCCCTTTTGTGCCAACCATCATGCCTGGCATGTAGCAGGAGCTCTATATAGTTTGATCATTCATAAGAACAGAACAAAAATGTATGTAGGTGTTCACCATAGTTTTATTCAAGATAGAAAAAAAGAAACCAGTCAGGCACAGTGGCTCACAACTGTAATCCTAGCACTTTGAGAGGCCAAGGTGGGAGGATCGCTTGAGGCCAGGAATTTGAGACCAGCCTGGGCAATAGTGAGACCCTGTGATAATTTCTAAATATAAACTTAAACCATCATACACACATACACACACAGACGTGCACACATGTATGAACACACACAGTCCATGAGTCAGAAGAGTGATTTTCTTCACCTGTCACAGTTTTTTCCCAACTTTTTATTTTGAAAAATGTCAAACATAAAGAAAAGTTGCAAGTAGTACAACAAATACCATACGTCCATTCACTCAGATTTGTCAGTTAAATTTCACTGCATTTACCTTCTATTTTTTAAGAAGTTTGTGCTGAACCATTTGAGTTAAATATAGACACTGTGACACTTCATACCAAAATACTTCAGCATGTATCTCCTAAGAACAAAGACATTCCTCCCACATAACCATAAAATATCTCAGGAAATTTAACATTAATACAATAGTATCTAATATACAGTCCATATTCAGATTTTCCCAATTGTCCCAATAATATCCTTTGTAGTTTTTTTAATCCAAAAAAGAAAAAAGGAAAAAGAAATTACACATTTCATTTAACTGTCATGTCTGAAATTCAGCCCTTTTCCCTTTGAAGCTAGAGCTGTTGTTTTCCTATTTATTTTATTTACTTCAATGAGTCTCATAACTAAATGTAGGCCCCAGCAATTTTCATGTTCATTTTTTATATCTTTTTTTAACAGTCCTAAAGTAGAGACAGAATCATCTTCATTTTTGATCCATGTACTTAAAAAAAAAGGTGATTTGTACTGAATCTAATCCCACTATTTTTCAGTTCTTAGCTCTAAACAATATTTAAATAGAATAATAATGTTAACAGCTTACACACAGTGACAGCTCTGGGCAGGGAGGGAGGGGGCATTCAGCTTAGGGCACATTCGATTCAAAGTAACGACAGAATATCCAGGTGACAGAATGTGGTTTGAGATAGGACCTGAGTCTCTCTCTAGGTAAGGTAAAGAAAGTCACCTACTTCACTTGACCAACCTAAAAAAACAAAAAGAAAGAAAGAAAGTCATGTACAGAGAGGTGAGAGGGGAAGCCGTAGAATGAGTGACTTTTTCCGGAGAAGGGGATATTCTGTGACAAGGGCCAGATTCCAGGCCAGGGAAAGAGCTGCAGGGCATGCCGGAGAACCAGGAAAACCAGGGAGTAGGATGTCTGAGGAGACCAGGAAGGATGGAGTGCACAGGTAATGAGGAAAAGACAATGATTCCCATCCTGAGCAGCTTATGGCTTCTAATTCAAGATTTGAATGAATTCTCAAGAACTGAGCCAGGAGAGGGGCCCTGGGGCCCAAGGTATGCCAGCCGGAGTCAGATCAGATAACCCTCCAGAGAGCAGGCTGGAGGCCAGGCTAGAGGTGCAAAGCCCGAGACCTCAGATCTCCTGAGGCAAGACTCCATTAGGTAGGGACATAGGAGCAGGCACTGGGAACTGTGTGTGTGTGTGTGGAGGGGTGGGGGATCCAAGAATAATCATCAGGAAGGGAAGTTGCTGAGGAGACCATGAAGGGACAAGCTGGAGGACAAAAGCCAATTCAGTGGGGATGACCAGGAACAAACGGAAAGAATCTGTGTCCTTGACAACATTGAGCCACTGAATGAACCAACTCCAAAACCACCCCACCACTATACTTCTTGTTATGTAAAATAATAAATTTCTGTACCGTTAAAAAAAAAAGAGGCAAACTGATTCAATGAATTAAGAAACTCCCTAAAAAAAACATAGTTACCAAAATGTTTTAAGAACCAAGAAAATGAAATAAAAATATTAAATAGGCAAACTTAATCAGAGGTGCTACAGTGATTTCAGCAAATGCACTCAACTTGTTAAGTAGATCTTATACATATCATTAGATTTAAAAGTTTATAAAGAACAGGCCTAGGCCAGGTGCGGTGGCTCATGCCTGTAATCCTAGCACTCTGGGAAGCCAAGGTGGGAAGATTGCTCAAGGTCAGGAGTTCAAGACCAGCCTGAGCAAGAGTGAGACCCCGTCTCTACTAAAAAACAGAAAGAAATTTGGCCAGGCAACTAAAAATATAAAAAATTAGCCGGGTGTACTGGCGTATGCCTGTAGTCCCAGCTACTTGGGAGGCTGAGGCAGGAGGATCACTTGAGCCCACGAGTTTGAGGTTGCTGTGAGCTAAGCTGACGCCATGACACTCTACCAGGCAACAGAGCAAGACTCTGTCTCAAAAAAAAAAATAACAAAAAGAACAAGCTTATTAGCTAGTAACTTGATAATTTTAAAAAGAACAGAGAGAAAACCAGAAAGCCAAGCAAAAAGAAAATCTGCTCTACAGGCCCTCAGTTTTTTAAGATATAGGAGTATACACACACACACAGTGATGTGTCGTCGCTTAATGAAGGGGATATGTTCTGAGAAATGCGTCGTTAGACGATTTCATCATTGTGCCAACGTCACAGAATGTGCTTACGCAAACCTAGTTGGTAGAGCCTGCTGTACACCTACACACCGTATAGGTGTAGCCTATTGCTCCTAGGCTACAAACCTGTACAACTTGTTACTGTACTGAACACTGTAGGCAACTGTAACACAATGGGTGAGTGTGTATCTAAACATGGAAAAGGTATAGTAAAAATAGGATACTGTATTATAATCTTAGGGGACCACCCTTGTGTATGTGGTTTGTGGTTGACCGAAACGTAGTTATGCAGCACGTAACACTATATATACAGACTTACATACATAAGTATATGTGCATGTATGTATGTATATACATGTATGTGTGTGTGTGTGTGTGTGTGTGTGTGTGTCTATATGCATGCAAAATTTGCCCCACAGAGGAGGCCCTGGTGGATACGGAGGCATTCCTGGTTATTAAGGTAGTGTGAGCAAGGAAAAGTAGGGTACCAACTGCTGAAGGTTGAAAAGAGGTTCGAGGTGCTCTGGCCACCTAACGAGGGAATTTTTGCCGGAGTAACTAGAATAGAGAGAACTTTCATAGTGCACCGGTATTAATACGGTTTCGAAGCAGCGCGCATACCGTAATAGAAGAGGGGGAGTTGTGCCCTGCCTCTGTTGTCACACTGCTCTGTGATAAATGCTTCTCAGCAGATACTGAATCATCAGGGTGAGATTGGTAAAAACACTTATTCATCTCTAAGAAATCGACCCCACAGCATTTCGGTTTACTGGTACAAACCTTACTTTAGGGTTGTTTACAAGACTGTGAATGAATTCTTCAGGTTCTAATTTGCAAATTGAACTCTAAAAGTTTCAATCTCTTTGCTTTCAATTTAGTATGAAGACAGTCTGTGTCGGAGTTATGGAGAGGGAAGGGGGAAGCATGTTTTCACTCTCAAATTAATGGGATAGCTGTTTAAATGAAACATCCATATTTCATTTAGAGACTGTAGTATCGACCCCTCGCCGAATTCCTCAGATCCCCTAATTCTTGTGTGGGGCAGCGGGGGTTTTAACAGCCGCACACTTCCAACACAGCACTCCCTAAATGGTGTCGAATGACTGGGAATGAAGTTTCGGTACCTCTGGATGATTTATTCAGCCACTTAGTCATCGTTGTTCCACCAGGGGAAACAATGACAGGCTTTTGTTTGTGTTTCTGTGTGTAGGGTGTGAGGGACAAAGAGAAGCAAATGTCCGTATAATGAAATCTTGGTCCTCTTTTTTCCTCTCAAAAGAGGTCTTTATCTTCAAATTATTGTAAATATATCATAAAAATAGAATATATACTGCAATGTAGCCTTCCGTTTTTGCATATTTGCCTGGAAAGCTGCTTTATTCCTTCTCTATTAAAAAAAAGTAATGCATGAATAAGTTCTAATCGTAAAATATTCAAACATTACAGAAGTATACAGAGTAAAAAAAGTCTCCCTTCGCTGCTGTCACCCAACCCCCCTAAATCCAGCCTCTACAAAAAAGTTCTTTAAAAAAAAAACTTCCATTCTCCTGATTTTGGCAGTTTCATAAGAACATAAGGCATATTGCAAGCAATGGGAAAATTCCAAAATATAGAAAATCAGGAATCACTGAAAATGAACCCTGCTGTGGAGCACAGGCCCAGAAAGTGCCAAGGAAAATTGTGGCAGAGTGTCTAACTACAGTTCAGGGTAGCACCTCTGAAGAAAAGGCACATGGAGCCGGAAGTATCTGGGTTTGCTTCTTTCTAGTCCTGGCACTAACTAGTGGCATGTCCTTGGGCAACTTTAGTTTCCCCAGCCGTAAGGTAGGCATGATCACAGAAGCATGAAATGAGATCGTGTGTGCAAAATACCTACCAAGTGCCTCAATGCCAAGTCCTCAGCAAATAATAGCTTTCCTCCCACCTCCAGAAGAACTTTGCTGCATCTAAAGCACATAATATTTTATTCCTGGTGAAGTTCTAATTACTTCTGGATGTTTGCGGGGAAAATGATATTTTCCTATTTGGATCCTATGATCCTATTTTGTACATGGTTTATAAAATGTGAAAAAGAACATGCTTTGCTTTCTTGCCAGGCTGCTCAGAGCATGTCAGTGTTTTACAGGGTTAATTAAAGGATGGTGTAGAAGTAGGTCTGCATTGCATTTGGGTTCAAGCAATGAATGTGGATACAGGCAAGAGTGTTCGGGATTAAGAAATCCTGATAATCATGGATGTGTTATCTCCTGGAAACCTGTATTATTAGGGAATTATTCAAAGAACAAGCTGAATAACTGGGGAACACTGATACAAGAACAGTGGATTTTTAAAAATAGACTTTATTTTTTAGAGCAGTTTTAGGTTCACAGTGATATTGAGCTGAAGGTACAGAGAGTTCCCTGAGCCCACAAATGCATAGCCTCCCGCACTATCAATGTCCTGCACCAAATTAGTACATTGGTTACAATTAATGAACCTACATCAACACATCATTATCCCCCAAAGTCCATAGTTTATATTAGGGTTCACTCTTTGTTTTGTACATTCTATAGGTTTTGACAAATGTATAATGACTAGCTAGACTAGCAAGAAAACTCCATCATTATAGTATCATACAGTGCAGTTTCACTGCCCTAAAAATCCTCTGTGTTGTGTCTATTCATCCCTCTCTCCCCTCTAACTCCTAGGAACTCCTGATCCTTTTACTATTGCCATAGTTTCACCTTTTTTAGAATGTCATATATTGGGAATGATACAGTATGTAGCCTTTTCAGAGTGGATTCTTCCACTTAGGTATATGTATTTAAGGTGCCTCCATGTCTTTTTTCATGGATTGATGGCTCATTTCTTTTTAACACCAAAGAGTATTCCGTTAACTATATGCACCACGGTTCATTTATCCATTCAAAATGTCCACAAAGGACATTTTGGTTGCTTCCATGTTTTGACAATTAGGGACAAAGCTAGTACGAACATTCGAGTGCAGGTTTTTGTGGGGGCATAAGTTTTCAATTCGTTTGTTTTGGCAATTATGGATAAAGCTGCTATAAACATTCATGTAAAGGTTTTTGTGTGAACATAAGTTTTCAACTTGTTTAGTAAATACGTAGGAGCACAATTGCTGGATCATATGGTAAGACAATATTTAATTTTGTTAGAAACCGTCAAACTTTTTTCCAAAGTGGCTGTATCATTTTTCATTCCCATCAGCAATGAATGAGAGTTCCTGTTGCTCCATATCCTCCCCAGCATTTGTTGTTGTCAGAGTTCTGGAGTTTGGCCATTCTAATAGGTGTGTAGTCATATCTCATTGTTGTTTTAATTTGCATTTGCCTAGTAACACATGATGTGGAGAATCTCTTCATATGCTTATTTGCCATCTATGTATCTTCTTTGATGAGGTAGCTGTTCAGATCTTTTGCCCACTTTTTAATTGAGTTGTCCATTTTCTTATTGTTGAGTTTTAAGAGTTCTTTGTATCTTTTGGATAGCAGTCCTCTATTAGATGCGTCTTTTGCAAATATTTCTCCCAGTTTGTGGCTTGTCTTCTTAGTCTCCTGAAATTATTTTTAGATTATTTGTGTAATATTAATTAACATGGCTATTTGGGAGTTCAGAAGCTTCGGTTTTCATTACCAAGAAAACTGTTCTATGCCTGTAATCCTAGCACTCTGGGAGGCCAAGGCGGGAGGATCGCTTGAGCTCAGGAGTTTGAGACCAGCCTGAGCAAGAGCAAGACCCCATCTCTACTAAAAAAATAGAAAGAAATTATCTGGACAACCAAAAATATATAGAAAAAATTAGCCATGCATGGTGGCACATGCCTGTAGTCCCAGGTACCCCGGAGGCTGAGGCAGGAGGATTGCTTGAGCCCAGGAGTTTGAGGTTGCTGTGAGCTAGGCTGACGCCATGGCACTCTAGCCTAGGCAACAGAGTGAGACTCTGTCCCCCTCCCCCCAAAAAAAGAAAAAGAAAAAAGAAAACTGTTCTACAATAACTCAACAGGCAAGCTCGGAATAAGCTGAAAGTATTTTGCTGAGGATAAAAGATTTAAGGTACAGACCCTGGACTTCTGGAGGGAATCTGCTTGCATTTTCTGCAAAGCCTAGAGTGCCCTCTACTGGTTATCTTCTAGAAAGCCAGGCAGCTGCTGGTTCAGAGGACTCAAATTTTTAAAATGACACCGTAAATAATAACCCTTTATCTCCTGTAATTTCCTACTGAATGACTTTCTGAAAGAGAAAGCAATGATCTTGTTTTTTGATACTGACTTGATTCCTTAGTCATAAGTGTGTCTGAGATACCAATTTAAACATGATCAATATGTCTGTTGGGTCCAAAGATCTAAAGTAATCAGGATTTCAGAAGAACAATTAAATGGAATAAAGAGGCCCAAAAATATTTAAATGGATTTTACATTTGGAAAAATATATTTTTGTTGGGGCCAGCCTTGGTGGCTCATGCCTGTAATCCCAGCAATGTGGGAGGTGGAGGTGGGAGGATTACTCCAGGCCAGGAGTTTGAGACCAGTCTGGTCAACATAATGAGACCCGCATCTCTGCAAAAAAGTAACTTAGAAAATTAGCTGGGGCGGGGCGCAGTGGCTCATGCCTGTAATCCTAGCACTCTGGGAGGCCGAGGCGGGAGGATTGCCTGAGCTCAGGAGTTC
>RJWJ010006490.1:0-62268 GCA_004363605.1 Indri indri | reverse complement strand
GTCCCCTAGAACACGGTGAAGCCACACTGTATTTACTATGAACGTCCCCTGCTTGAGAAGCCTGGGAGTCTACATCACAAACAAGGAGCAATGTCTCCCCTGAAGACGGCTTCTCGAATTCTACCCCAACCCATGGGGCCAGCAGCTCCCTCCCTTGTGCTCCCTACACTTTGTATGACCACCGTCATCACCTTGACCACGCCATCTTTGCCAGGAGACCCTCCGATCTCTGCTTCTCATTTCTATCAGGGGCCCATCTGCCACAGCCATGTGCCTGGTCCTTCCCCAGCTGTCCTCCTGGCTCCATCTGATCACTGAATTGGGGAGAAGGACTCAAGCCTGCTTGCCTGGTCCCTCGGAGCTCTCTGCCCAGGGCCTTTGGATGCCTGCGTTCTCTGCCTGCTCGTCCCGCAGGCTTGTCACGGGCTCTGTCCCTGCAACAGGGAGGCCAGCGATTCGGGATGGGTGAATTGAACTCAGCTGTAAAGCACTAGGGAGCCCACTTGAGACCAGAGGTCAAGCCACATTCTCCCATCCAGCCTCCTGGCAATGAAGCTGGGACTTTGATCTCCATCTCCCTCCCTTGTCTTAACTGGTTTGGAACTCAGGGAGTAAAGAAAGGAGTATCATTTGCGGTTCCCTAAAGACTCCAAAGTATAATTGGTATTGTTTTCCCCACTAAACTATAGAGGACTCCTAGCCACAATCATCTCTGCATCCCTTAGCAGAGGATCTAGCACTTAGGTGCAAGTCTGCAGATTAATGGATGCTGAATGAGGGTCAGAGCTACCATTTCCGTGGCACAGGTCAGTGACGAAAGTTATGGGCCAGAGAAGCAACAGCAAATGAAACTTCCCTGTCCCTTTCACCAAGGGCTACATTCAATTTAAAAAAATAAAGGGCCTTGTGAGCTTATTAAGAGCTCTAAGAACTTGTACCGAAGGAACAGCAACAGAGTGCAGCAGGCTCTGGGAACTCAGAGTCATTGGCTGCCAACAAAAAACTCCACAATTCAGCAGGAGGTCATTGCTCTAGCTGCAGGGCAGGCTCCGAAGGTCACTCTCTGAAGAGGTTACACAGACCGATAGTCTGTCCTGGTCACTGGCCGCTGACAGCCTCACACCAAAGGTAAGGTGCTGCTAAGGGTCATGGACACTTTCCACCTCATTCTGAAAGCTCAGACTAAGCTCTGAGTGTTCTCTTTGGAATCCTTTGGTTTTTCCTTGCCATCCAGTTACTATGAAAAATGTTGGAGACAAAATCTCCCCGTGTACGAACCTCCAGTGGTTTCCTGTTGCAGAATGAGTGTAACCCAAATATTTTTACTTAACATTCAAAATTAGGGCCCGGCTACCTTTCTGACCACCTAGCTCCCTGTGTGCAATCCAGTCATGCTCTGCCGGGTCTAAGGGCCCCTCTGCCCCAAATCCAGAGCCTCACTCTGCACAGGACCCCCGGGAGCCCTGGGACAACCCTGGCCCCAGCCTGCCCTGTCTTACAATGACCTGCGTGTCTGCCGTCTCCATTGGAGGGCCGGTCAAGTCTGCTCTTCTTTGCCCTATACTGTGCCCTTAACTCTGCCTCGCACGTAGAGGGCTTTCCAAAACCATCTGCTGAAACCAAACTCAAGAGGTGATCTGAAAAGAGCTGTTTCTTTCTCAAGACAAGTGGTGTTCCCAGCTGGGGGTCCTGGTGCTGTATGCAACCAGAACCCCACACAGGTCCACTTTCCTTATTCATCCATCCATCCATTCATTCATCTAATGCTTGCCAAGCCTCTGCTTTGTGTCAGCTGCAGGGTGCTTGCTTGACTGTGCACTGTGCCAGGCACTGGGCTGAGTGGGGCTGAAATCTGGCCTGGATTGTGCTGTAGGCTGTGTGCCCAATGCAGGGCTGTGTCAGCCTTGAGAAGCATGAGGAAGTCCTTTTCTTCTCACAAAGGTACCTTCGGCTAGCCAAGCCTGCTCTCTCCGGGGGCTTAGTCTACCCAGAGGGTCACCTGTTGGAAACTCACGCAAAGCAGCAGTCTATGTTAGAGGCAGCCGCGAGGCTGGACCTAATCTGGATGCTGTCAGACCTTCCATTTCATCTGCTCTGGTGGAGAGGGCTGGAGGAAAAGACATGCCCGGTGCCAGGTGCCTCCCAACCTCGCAGGTCAAGCCAGTGGTGGGTGGAGAGGTGGACCGGCAGGCTCCCTGACCCCTCAAACCGTCTCCTTCGCCCAAACCCTGCTTCCCTAAAGAGAGGTGCTGTGGAGGGCAGGACAGTCCCACCAGGGAGAACGCAGGGTGCCCACTGGCAAGGTACTCCTGGAGCCCGCCTTCTCTGTTGCCATGAATTTGCTCTTTCATACAAAAATCAGCGTGAGGGCCAAAGAAGAAAGGGGTCATGTGTCCCAATGGGTTTCCTGTCACCCTTCTAAGCCATCACGGCCTAGGGAGGTCTTCATCCTTACCAGCTGTCGCTCAACTTGTCCTTTATTCTTCCTTTTGGGAAGGCTGGGAAGTGAAAGGAGGCAGTGGTTTTGTTTTTAGATGTTGTCCTACCCTGAACTCCTCTGGGACAGGCCCCAGGCGGGGCCCTGAAGTCCCCGAGTTGAGTGCGGCCCAGGCCCTGTGCCCAGCGAGGGCTCAGCCAAATGCCTTCGCTGGGGTCTGGGCTGCACGACTGCCACTGATTCCCCAGTTTGCACCTGGCTGTGTCAGCTTTTCAAGAGGGATCCCCTCCCTTGCTGTGGGATAGCAAGACTAGCTCCTCACCCTGGCTGACTTCATGACGCTGCCTTCGCGATGCGTGTTGTCCCCCCCAGGCTCTGGCCCAGCTGTTCTCATGACTCCGGCTCCTTCCCCAGTGCCCCTCGTTCCCCGTGGCTGACCTTGACTCATCCTTCAAAGAGAAGAAGGAAGCCAGTAGAGCAGACCTCGCGCCTCTTCTGGATGCCAAACTGACAAGCCCACCTGTGTCCTCTACCCATCCACTCTGTGTCCCTCTGTTGTTGTGAGGGCCACCCCTGCCCGTACCCTGGACTCCACCACTCCTGCTTCTCGGGGAGTTCACGGGCTCTCGGATGCCAAGAGGCTCAGTCTGTACTGCTCATCCCCACTGGCAGCCAACATGCTTCAACCCTCTTCCTTGGCCCCACACTCCTCCTGGTTCCCCCTCGTTTCTGCTGCGGAGGGATTCTGCTTGCAAGGGTTGGGCGCCCTCTCTGCCCCAACTGTCTCACTTGCCCCTTGCCCTGTAACCACGGCAGACGCCTCCATCCCCACCCTCCACTAAGACCAGCCTCGTCACGGTTGCCGACTGCTCCATGCACCAGATCCAACAAATGCTTTTGTCTCCACCGCATTCAACCTGTCAGCAGCATTTCCCGCCAGCCATGTCCTCCTTAAACATAGTTATGTCGATAGTCGCTAAGTGCTTGCTACCTTGTGGCTGTCCTAACTGTCCTCCTTTTGAGGGGGCGACACAGAGGCTCAGTGGGATTGGGAGTAACTCCCCCAGGCCCCACCGCTACTACATGGCGGGACCAGGATTGTAACTGGTCCGAGTCCAGAGCCGAGTCCTCGGCTGCGCCGCGCGGGCCGCTCTGCTGCCATGATGCCATCTGTCCTGCTTCGCCACCCTGCTGACCGCTCCCTCTCAGCTTCTGTGGCTCTTCCTCCCCCCAACGATGGAACGTGGAGGGGCCGTGGTCTTGGGCTGGCCCTTTCCCGTCTCCATCCACATTCCCTTCTTAGGTCTTCTCATCACGTCTGCTGGCTTTCAGCCCCAACTCCCAAATTTATGTTTCCAGCCCAAATCTGAAATGTAGACGGGAATATCCAGATGCCTACTTGGCATCTTGACGTGCATGTCCTCAGGTGCCTGACGCTTCCAGGTTCAAACAGTCTCCTCCTTCCTGGCCCCAACTCATCAGCTCTCGCCTCAGGGTCCCAAGCTCAGGGTTCCTCCTTTTCCTTCACCCTCCACATCTAATCTACCGACAGGCCCATCAGTTATACCTGGAAAGTGCATCTCAGGTATCCACTTCTCTCCACCTCCCCTGATACCTTAGACCAATACTCTGGACTTTCTGCTCTTTCAGCGTCCACTTCTGGCTGCCTTCCATTCCATTCTCCACATTTAGCTGGGGTGATTTTTTTTTTTTAAGAGATGGGGTCTCACTATGTTGCCCAGGTTGGACTTGAATTCCTGGACTTAAGTGATCCTCCTGCCCCAGTCTCCCAAGTAGCTGGGACTACAGGAGCACATAACCAAGCTCAACTTGGAGTGATTTTTATAAAAACCTCAATCTGATCCTTTCACGCTCCTGCTACATAGTCCTTTAGTAGCTTTTTAATGTTTTTAGGATGAAGTTAAAAGGTCTTAACGTGGCTACCGGGCACTGGCATGGCCTGACCCTGGCCCTTCTGTCTCCCCTCAGGAACCAGGCTTCCCGTCCCAGGGGCCCTTCATTCCTCTAATGCTCAGAGCTCATGTTGCCTTGGCTGTCCCAGCTCATGCTGTCCTATGCCTCCCCCGTCGTCCTGACCTACTGCCAGTCCCTCTTGAGGTCTCTGCTCAATGCACGCGGTCCTACCCTGGCTCCCCTGTTACAGGGATCGCAGGGGCCGTGCTGCTCCTTCCTGGCTCCAACTGTGGCACGTAAAGAGATGCTCGAAGATACTGTGCTGACAACCGAGTGCCTACCATAGGTTGGAGCTAGGGTTCTAGAGCCACACGGGTTGGGTTTGAATTCTGGCTTCTTAACTTGTTAGCCATGTAACCTTAGGTGAGTGACTTGACAGGTGTGTCTCAGTTTCTCCATCTGCAAAATGGGGTGAATAAGAACACTCCTCATAAGGTTATCATGAGGACCAAACAAGTTAAGACATAAAAAGTCCTCGGAATAGCGTCTGACACATGCACAGTGCTTGATAAATGTAAGCTGGGCAGGCCTAATCCCCCAGGACTTCATGGCCCCCTGATGGGTGCTGTGCAGTGACACATACCACCTGTCTGGTAGCTGTCTTCATCTTGCCGTGGTGCGCATGCCATGGATTACCCCTCAACCCTGCTGACACGACCTCTGATGCCTGTGAGGAGTCTGGGAGGGGGAAGGGCAAAGGCGACAGGCTGGGCAAGGCCAAGGAGTTTGTAAGAGTATCACAGCTTTAAATTCCCAGCAGAAATCAGAAAATCTGATCTTGCACATCTAAGAATAGCCACTGGTTTCAACTGTGAGAGGTGCCAAAGTGAAAGCTATAATTATTAGTAAGTAACAAGCAGAAATTAACCACCTACCGCAAAGTCATTTTTAGCTGCCATCCCAATGTGGAAATTGAAAGATGGGCACCAAGAAGCTGCTTGGCTTGGGAAAGGCCCTGCTTCAATTCTGAACTGCTGTGCACGTGGGACTTTCTGACGGCTCACAGTGATCTGCATCCTAAGGCAGCTGTGGAGTGGTTCCTAAGGAGCCGTGCCTTGAGGTGTCGTCACATGCCCTCATTGAGCTCCCCTGACTTCTGCCCCAGTAGACTGCAAAGGAGCTCACTGCCATCCAGCCTGGGATCCCCCGCAGCAAAATGGAGGAAACAACCTCCCTCTGACCTTCTTTACAAGACAGTGTATACAAATGGCACTGGAAGACACTTGGAACTTTCAGGAAAAGAGACCAAGTAGTTGCTTCCTAAGTATCACAGGAAGCACAGATGCCATAAGAAAAGACTGATGCGTTTATTTTTCTTTCTTTTTTTTTCAGAGACAAGACCTTGCTCTGTCGCCCAGGCTAGAGAGCAGTGGTGCGATCACAGCTCACTGCAACCTTGGACTCCCCAGCTCAAGCGATTCTCCCGCCTCAGCCTCCCGAGTAGCTGGGACTGCAAGTGCGCACCAAGACACCCAGCTGATTTTTAAAAATTTTTTGTAGTGACGAGTTCTCACTAGCTGCCCAGGCAGGTCTCGAACCCCTGGGCTCAAGTGATCTTCCTGCCTTGGCCTCCCAAAGTGCTGATAAATGTACTTTTTTAAAAAACTGTTTGGCAAAAATCCCCAGAAATAAACAGAAAAACACAAAGAAAATAAAGATGGAAGAAAATATCTGTAGTGCCTGTCTCAGACACAAGGCAGACTTCTTTTAACACACAATAAATGCTTACAAATAAAAAAGGAAAAGCTCAGTATCTGTGAAGATAAATGGGCAAAAGCTATGGACAGAAAATTGAAATGCCATCTTCCACTTGTCAGATTGGCAAAGACAAAGCATTGAGAGAACTCACTGTGTTGGCAGGGATGTGAGAAAGTGGACGTGTACGCGTTGTTGACCGGAAGGTAAATGGGTACAATTCCAAAGAAGGCAATATGACAAAACTTATCAAAATTGAAGAGTACAGATCCTTTGATCCATCAATTCTACCTTTTGGAGTTTATCTTACAGACACAGAACAATATATAGTTGTCCCTCAGGATCCGCGAGGAATTGGTTCCAGGACCCTCCATAGATACCAAAGCCCATGGATGCTCAAGTCCCTGGTATAAGATGGCACAGTGCTTGCGTATAACCTGCACAATCCTGCATACTTCAATCACCTCTAGAACACTGACAACACCGAATGCAATGGGAATGCCGTGCAAGTAGTTGTCACACTGTATTGTTTAGGGAATAATGACAGGACAAAAAAGACTGTACATGTTCAGCACAGACATTTCTTCCAAACGTTTTTGATCCACGGCTGATTAAATTCATGATGCGGAACCTGAGACCACGGAGGGCCAACTGCATGCAAGGATACTTACCGAAGCATTATCCGCAATGGCAATGCTAGAACAATCTAAGTGTTAACTAACAGAGTACTGGTAAAATGATGGTATAACCACCCAGTGGTTTACACCGTGCAGCTGTTTCAAAGCACCAATCAGCCTTGCATGTGCCGATAAGCACCCGTCTCCGAGAGGGCACAGTAAGAGGGCGACAGGGACAAAGTGCAGTGTGTGTGCAATCTCTGGAAGGAGCATGGCACTGGGAACAGTGGCTGCCTGTTGGGAGGGTGACTGAGGCTCAGGGACAGGAGGGAGCCTTTTTACTTTAGGCCTTCCTACTTTTTCAACTATGTAACACATACATGTTATTTATCTGAAAATAACGTAAATAAAATTGTGACATAGGTCCAAACGAAACAAGGAACAAAACATGTATGGTCCATGCTGAATTGGCCACCAGGTGTCTTGAAGCAATGCGGTCAGGGGTGTCTAGGCAGGAGAAGAGGGGGTGCCACCACACAGGAAGTGGGGGACCCTCTATGGTCAAACATCCCTGGTTCCTGGGTCTGTGTTCCCAGCCAGGCCTTTGGCCTGTCCTCTCACAAAGCAGCTGGAGGCTCAGGTTTCCTACTCACGATCTGCACATCCAAGTGGCCCAGAGACCCTCTGATATATTAACAATAGGCTGGAAATCAGAGGTCATCTCTGAGTGACCTTTCCTGCAAGCCTCAAATGGGCCACCTCCACCACGGGGCTCCCATCACAAGGTCCCTCTACACTCAGTTCACCAGGAGAAACAACCGGGAGAGAGCAGGCCCACAAATGCCACAGAAACACCATGGCCTTGAGCATTAGACTCTAATCTAACTAATCTCTTCTAATGCTTGCAAAATGTATTTTGCTGGATTAGTATTGCTGGAGCTGATGATAGACATGGAAGTAGATGTCACTTGGTTTCCATGAATTTTCAAAAACTTGGGTCACCTTTATTTTGCTTCTCAGAGCAGTGGAGCTCATATCACATAAGGTAAAACATGACAGTTCAGTGGAAGCTCTGTTTTCTTCTGAATTTACCTTTTTAAAGACTATGTAAATATATGATTTGATTCTAAATCTCGACTCGAAGTCATTGCTTTAAGAGTCAATATGGCACAAATTCTGAAATGATTCTAATCAACTCCATCCATTCACATGACACACAATGCTCACCATATGCAATAAGCACCTTCTGCCCCTAGTTGACAGGCAAGTATGGCATTTGCTTTCCATAGTTCAATTCCACCACCTTGTAGAGCATTAAAGCCACGTCCATTAACTAGCAATGAGAACTTGACTCCGTCACGTGGGCCATGGCGGTAAGAAATGGATCTTATGTGGTAATATAAAAATTCAAGGATAGCTCCTCCAAGCTGAATCTGAGCCATCAAGTTCTTCAATGTTCCAATAAGCAGCTGCAAGATTTCCTTGTCAAGAGTCATGGCGGGCCACCCAAAGAGCGGCAAAGTCCCTGGATAATCGAGTGGGGGGCAGCAAGACACCTGGCAAGGCCCTCCTGGTGACTCTCAGGTCATTAAGTTTTCTGAGAAACAAGCAAGAGAAGCACTGCCTGTCGGGTCGGGGAGCTAGTTCCAGCCTGGAGGGATGGCCTTCAGCCTTTCTAGGGTTTTAGACTTTGGCCCTTCAAAGTCTCAAATTCAAGCCCAATTTAAAAGGCAATTCTGCCCCCACACCAGCCTTGCAAGGTCAGCCAGGCTCACCTGGCCCAGACACTAAACCGTACTCCTTCCCTTTCTGTTCTCTGCGGTCACCGTTCATGAGGATGACTGAACAGGACAGGCGTCAGAACCCTCTGCTGGGGACTGAACCTCTCCATCCATAAGGGTGCCATGGAGGAGGCATGACTGCTGCTCCCTGGCCCTTATGGCCAGCATATCTGGGATCTCTCTGGGGGAGAGGCTGAACATTGCAGGCGTCTGCAGTGGGGAGGAACAATTGAGCATTCATGAATCACCCATCTTTTGTGCTTCTGCTTAGAAGAATATAATTTGTTAATTTACGGTAGTTGTTATGGCCCAATTAAAGATGCCAACACAGAAAAGGCTGACTGAGCTGGGCTCCATGGTATGCCAAAGCCAGGTAAATCCAACCACACTTCCACATGCGAAGGTCCGCCAATGGTGTCAAACAAGGTGGAACATGGTGCAATTAGCCTTGGCAGAAAAGGAGTCAACAGAAGAGAGATAATGAGCACTCTTCTCAGCCCAGTTTGGGCTTTTGCCATGTACCTTAGAGTCGAGCCTGAGAAGGCCCAGTTAGGGTTTTGCAGGTGACATGATAAAACTTGAGGAATGGAAGTTACCTTTTATGTAGAAATATAAATATGTAAATAAATCAACAGCCATCATTTGCTTGGAAGCACTGTATCGTGACAGTCTCACTGCTAAAATGCCTGTGCACTAGATTTATCTGTGGCCTTTCCAGCTATGCAGAAGCATCGCCAAGCCAGCGGACTGCCCGGTGAAGCTGGGGGCAGGCTGACTGCCAGGTCAGAGGATGCTGCTACCTGTCTCGCTCTCTATGGATCCTCAGGAGAGCCATTGTGGGGGATGGGGAGGGGTGCCAAACACACTGCCCCTTCCTTGGCTTTGATAAAGACATCAATACCCCCTGTCCTCTCTCCCAGGGACTCCGAGACTTCACTGACAAAACGTACCAGGAGACAGGGGCTACTCTTAACCCCATGGTACAGACGAGGCTGACAGTTAAAGACTTTAACTGAAGTCTACCACACTGGTAAGCAGTACAGCTGGGACTCCACCCAAGCCACCCACAGATAGTCTGGGGTGTAGCTCTCTGGCCCCTCTGCGGCACAAATCCTGCAGCCCACACGGCAAACTCCCCAGGAGTCCTTAAGAGTCCCACTTAGAAAATCTTTCCTGGATACCTGCTCTGTGCCAGGGTACTGCGGCAGGGGAGGGATGGGGAGATACAGAGTAATTCGTGGTTCCTATAAAGAAGTAGCAGCATTTTGGTAGGTGACTCCAAAAGCTTTGATTTCTCCTGATGAGGGCCGCGGGCAAACAGGCAGCCTGCAGTGTTCTGCAGCCTGTGGCGTGGCCGCGGGCTGCGGGAAGGGGCGGAGTGGTACCTGCGTGGAGCCAGATCTGTGCCAGGGTCATCCAGGGGTGTAGCGGGCCCTGCTTGGGGGCGCTGCTCTGCAGAGACGAGGCTACTTCTGACAGTGCCTGCTCCACTCTGGAGGCCGCTACTGACGTGGCATGGATGGAGCCTGCGAGGGTCAAGAAGACTGGGTCAGGGGTGAAAGGGCAGACCCAACCAGCCCACCGGCCTCCCCGCGCCCACACAGACACACGTGCGGAACACACACACCCCTCACCCCTTGGCGTTCCCAGCGTTTACTGTCCATAAAGAAATGTGGACGATCATTATGGCCTGGAACCTCAGTTTCCATCCTTTTGCTTTAGCTACTCTTTCAGTCGATACACAGAGCACGTGCTCCTCAGTCTAGCACAGTGTGAGTGTTGGGGGCAAGACGGGGGGAACAGCGAGATACGCAGCCACGATACAAGTGTTAAACAACAGCATAAAGGAAGTATTACAAAGGGACATCACAAAGCACCCTGTAAGGGCCTGAACCTAGAAACTATATGGTGGGGAGGGGGAGGACTCATACTTGCCTCCTGGGCTAGTATTTGGAATAGATGCGTTGACCATTCTCAAGACAAACCCAGCAACTTCCCATTTCACTAGTGTAAGCCTGGCCTTTGGAAGGTGGGCAACACCCCTGGATCTGAACCATATTCTAGGATATGACTTAAAAACCGTAGAAAAAGCACACTTTTGCCCTGTGTATAAGCAAATGTCTACTCTTAAAGCTCATGCTAGACTAGTGGAGGATGGGTTACAGCAAAGACGCCTGCGGCGCAGAACATGCACCAGCCTAACTATTCGGTAAAACCCATCGTCCTGAAAGGCTAAGGAGAGCGGCAGAGCGCACATTCATTAGTCGAGGGCGAGGTGTAGTGCATGAGTCAAATGCAAAACTCATTTCACTCCACGGTGACATCGCAGAGGTCCTGATGACCAGAGACTACCTCCTCACACAGGGGCTGGTCCCCACCTCTTTCCAGCATTCAGTCTTGTAGGTATAGTTTCAGAATTGAGAGCAGGATGCTGTTATTTCAAATGTAAAACTATTAATATTTATATTCACCTGCAACATTCTTAATTTATAATTTGTCAGAAAGTTTGGTATGGAGATAAACATTCCAGTGCTGTTAGTGGTAACTATCAACTCATCATGAAGTTTAAAATAGTGATGATATATAAATGCTGAGTACAAAATAAATGGAGTTAGTTATAGTCTAGATAATACAAAACATTTTTGTGAGTGTAAAAATAATTTTAGTTGGTCTTTGGAATGCACCGGCATTTATTCATTTTAAGACTATTTGCAGTCACAGACTGGTCATCCATATTACATTTTGACTGTTTCGATGTAACGGTAACATGGATTCCTCTAATACACTCAAGTCTTTAGTGGGGATTTGGTGGATAGAAACCAGAGTGGGAATCCACCTTCCGTGGATAATCCACAGACAGACAGCACTCGCGAGGATGACCAGGAGAAAAACAGCCTCTAGGGAGGGGCTAAAAGCTGCTGCACACGGAACTTGGGGTTGAGTTAAAAGATTCTAACTCATGGCATGATGACTCAGGGAACCTGTAAAATTTGGCTAAGAATCTACCCTGGTTTAGACAAAGTATGTCTAACTATTATTTTTAAAAAAATCTAAATAGCAAAATGATTAAACTGCTGTAGAAAATTTTGGTCTTATTTTGTTTTTAACCTTTTCATGGAAATAATATTTTAATTTTGCTAACAAGGACTTGAAGTAGTTTTCCTGAGATCTTTAGTAGTGGCGATCAGTTAAGGAAACGAGTAATCCAGAGGTCGTTGTTGCTATATTCTGCCATTACCCGCTGGGCTTACCATCCCATAGACCACCTTGAACAGCGGTTCTCAACTTTGACTTCACATCACAATCACTTGGGATTTAAACAATCATGATGTCATAGCTACACCCCAGACCAGCCGAATCACTAACACTGGGGTGGGGGCCTAGGCACCTATTTGTTTATTGATCATCTCGCGTGATCCCAACGTGCAGCGAAGGCTGAGAACCACTCACCTAGAGGGACAGGAAGCAGATGCTACTGACATTTGGTCACGAGAAGTCTGTACAGGGGCCAGCCAGCTTGAGCTCTCTCCTGCTTCCCTGTAGCCCAGTGGCCATCTGGGAAACAGAGTTCCAGGAGGATTGTATTCTCTAGAACAGTGGTTCTCAGATGTTTTGGTCCCAGAATCCCTTCAGACTCTAAAAAACTACTGAAGATTCTAAAGAGATTGTTTTTATGGGTTATTATATTGATATTGGCATTAGAAATTAAAACTGAGCCATATTTAAAATATTCACTTATGGATTCATTTAAAAATAACAATAATAAATTACTGCTATAGAAAAATTCTATACATTTTCTTTTAGGTTTTATAAATCCTTTGCTATAAAGACTTGTGACTTTTAGAGAGGTTAATTTTACTTTTGGGATTAACTGTTTTGTTTGGCCCATGAACTAATCAAAACTACTGCCAAAATTCCTTCTTTTTGTGACATCTATATACCACTAAATTAACACATTCTTAGCATAGTAATACATTTTACTACGAATAAGGTCTGTCAAATGATGATGATGATAATGATGATGACAGCAACGGTGGTTATCAGTTTTAGAGAACATACCATGTTTCAGGCATGGTGATCAGCACTTTACATATATTATTTAATCTTAAAGATTAAGTGAGTTCTGTGAGGCAGGTAACAATGTTATCTGCATTGTTTAGATGATGAAATTGAGATCTAACGAGGTTATGTAACTACTAAAGTCATACAGTCAGTAGGTGGCAAAACCAGGACTCAAACACTGGTCTGACTCCAAATTTAGCCTCGCAATCCAGCTCCAACACCACCTCCTACAGGAATGCTGCTGTGAGCCTTCCACCTCTCCAGGCAATAAATGAGACCCTGGGGTCCTCGGTGCTCCCATGTGGGTGTCACTATCACTGTATAGACTGCACGTTTTAAAGTTGATGTAACTGTCTCCCTTACTAGACTGTGTGGTTCTAGAAGACAGGAACTGTGTCCTCCATTTAGGTATCTTCAGGAGCTAACCATGCCAGGCCTGTGCTAGGGATTAGGTAAATGCTTGTGGAGTGAAGGAATGAGTACTATCAAAAGGCACATCGCTGTATGAAATTTGGAAAAGGGCGGTCCCCTCTTTTGCAAACATGTCTGTGTGCTCTACTCTTCTTCCCTAATAATGGCTCAAAGGCTAGAATTTTCACTGTCTCAAAGGGTTTTCAGTGTAGCTGTCATCAGTTCTGACAATCTGGACTAAAAATGGCAGTGGCACATAGTTAGAATTAAACACTGGACATCATTTAGTGACTCCCCCACTCCCAGTGTAAGTAACCCATTAAAATATAGAGAAGAAAAACAGGTTATCAGAAATAATTTTTTTCTTGCTAGTCAATTCCTTGTTGCATTTCACAAGGGCAGAGAGCCTTGATGTTCTGAACTAGGGGTGGATATTAGGGCCTTCAGATATTTATTAGTAATAGCAGATGACTAACAATAACAGGACAATTATATAATAGTTAGCATCTACCATTCCTGGCAATAACACAGGAAATAAAAGTCTTCCATTGAATTAGTATTTGCCTGGGGTGGGGGGATAAACATAATTTGAATCAGAATGGATATAGTTGCTTAAAAAAACAAATCAAAACAACCATATCTTACTGTTTCAGAGAACTAAAATGGTAATTGCCAACATAGGTACTGGGTTTTGATTTATGTTGGTAAATAACTAGAAACACTGGTTCTAACCAACATATTTTTAAAGAACCCTCTTCTTTAAAACAGTGCTCCTGCATTGTACCTGAGGATGAAGAGCACTATTAACTCAAGGTGGAAATGGACCAATTGTGGCTTGAAAAAGGAATCAGAAGGAAGAATACAGGACATATTTCCAATGTAAAACACAGGACTCTGGAGGAATAAGTTTCCAAGTAATCAGGTTCAACAGGTAAGTGAGGGAAAGTGGCCGGGCTGCTGTGCATCTCGTATGCATCACACTGATTGAGAAGAGCCCATCACCCCGGAACCCTGCAGCTGCTGTGCTCCACCAAGGAGACCGTGCACCTCTTCCCCTCGTCCACAGGACACAGTGGCTCTGCAAAGCCACTGCAAAACCTGCTGAACCGAGAGCTGACATAGGCAGGTGAGACCTTGCTCTAAAATCTAGCCCAGGGTCTGCGGCCTAATTGCCTGAATGGTCCAGGGGCACAGGATGTTCTAGAGCCGAGGCCATAGGAACTTCCTCATGGCTTTGTCTGCCCTCCCACTTAGACCCTCAAGAGCAAATGTTACCCCATACACCCCATACAAAGGCTAAGTGCCACTTGAACAACCCTTTGATTCCTACATGCAGGGCTTCCTTTTGGGCTCCCCCGGACCACTGTGTGTGGGGACGGGGAGCGGGGAGGCAGTGGCAGAACCAGCAATGCAGTGGAAAGGCATTTCTCCATGGGCCAGGGGACCAGGAGCCAAGGCCACTGACCTCAGCGCACTGTGAGTCCCAGCTCTGGACCCCTCCCGCGGTTTCCTGATCCACACTCCTATCACATGTTGAAGCCTGTTGAGAAACCCTGCCATAAGTAGGACACTGGGAACAGCTAGCTCAAATTGCCTTCGCAGCTGAAGCCTTTCCAACAATCCTTTTCCAGTGCACATGACACATCTATGGTCAACTTCACATAGACCCAGACCGTGGCAGTCACATGAGCTCTATTTCACTACTCAAAGTTCATCATTCAGAGGGAGCCCAGAGCCAATAATTTTGCTAAGCAATAGGCGCAATAAAGTAAGTGGCTTAGTTATGCTTGATAACCCTGTATTTTCACATAGGGTCAGCATAAATGGCATGTATGATATTCCAGCTATGCTTTTGACTATTATGGTGGCATTGAGTGGCTGCCATCTGAAGGACCCCCACCTTCCCTCTCCCCTCACGTCTTCACAGCATGTAGAAGATGAACTAGATCTCAGACGGAACCCCGCCCACCTAGTGACCTGGTGAGCATCCCAGCACCAGGAGCAGGGGACAACTATGGTACATTGTGTGCCAGAAAAATCCTCTACCAACAGAGAGACCTCAGCAGACCTCACGTGAGGCTGTCGGGATTCTGGGCAGCTCTCTGGTCCCCAGCCCTGGAGAATTAACTCAGCTGCCTCATGTGCATGAACATGGGTGTATGACAGAGCACATGGCCATGCTCCAAGTCCCATCTCTGCTTGTCACCCACATTCTTTCTGCCTGAGGCCGCAGCAGCAGACACCTGCCCTCCCCACATTTTTCTGGAAAGTAGCTGAGCCACTCCAGCGAGAGGCATATGCCGAAGTCTCCCGCTGCTAACGAATCTCTGTACTTATTTTCCCTCAGCCCTGAAATGATTCTGTATTATCTGTCAATAGAGTCTCTTCAGCTTCCAGTTCTTAGAAGCTGTGCCCCCAAAACAATTAAAATATAAGAAAAAAGCAGCAGTTTCATTTCTTAAAGACTCCGTCTGAATACTAAACGGCGATCTGAATGACTAAGCATTCTGTCGGTGAGCTTTGCTTTAAAAAATTCATTTTTAACAGGAAGAGAATTTGTTTCTCAAGGTAGGACTTGGAAACAAATCAGTCCAACACTGCAGACTGCTGGCAGCCCAGTGACCTTCTGTCTCCACACCTGCCACCTGTGCTCAAACAACCAGAATGTTCTGGGCACCGCAGAAGGGAGGAGGCTGAGGAGCGGGTGCTAACTGTCTCTGGTTTCCCGAGGGAGAGGAAGAGACACGAGACTCCACTCTCACTTCAGCCCTCAAACGCGGCATATTTTCTCTGTACTTTTTAACATAAAATATTTTCGTACCTCTGCATTCTCCCCCTGCCCCCCAGCCTGGGAGTTACGACAATTCCATCTTTGCCGTAGGGTGGGCCTGCTTTTCTGAGGAGGCGACTCAGGGTGGGGGGCTCCCGACTGCTGTCACAGATCTCCGTCCTACATGTGCCACTTCCCTGAGAGCTGCCGTCTCCCCTCTTGGTCGTGGGTCCCCCCATGTGCAGCGGGGGCGGGGCTCAGCTTTATGGGCAACCGCTAGTGTCCCACCAAGTCCACTGACCACGACGTCTCCTGCCGTGGGTTCCTCTGGTAAGTCACTTTGGTCACCATTCTAGCAGGCGCTTCCCTCTTTCACCGAGTGAGAAATAGATTAGGACAGCTAAATCCACAGCCCCAAGACGAGATCACAATTTCCAACTGATCTTTAACAGATTATCAAGCACAGTTTAAACCTGACAGGATGTGTCTTCTCCTGAAGGGGGAAAGCTCTTTCCAGGGAAAGCTTTAGGGAAGGATCCCACTAAGGCAAGGAGAGACTGGGGTATGTCGTCACCAGTGGGCATGCGGGGGCCGGCACAGCATGCTGCTGGCGGGTGTTGGCGGGGCCAGGTGGTCACACGGAAAGCGTGGAGGGAAGCCGCTCGCAAGCATGCAGGAAGATGCCAGCTGTCAGAGTGAGCCGCCGCCGCCGGTGGCTCTGGGCTAGAGACAGTACCTTCTGGAGGACTACAGTGGGCAGAAGCTTCCATCTCCACCTAAACCCTCCCCGCTGCATATTCATGACGCTGTTTCTGGACTGAGGTGCCCTTCTGCCTGGGGGAAGCTGCTGCTCTCTGAGCCTCTAAGTGTTTGTCTTTGAAGGCAGCGTTACGGGGAAAGCCTCCCAGGTTTCGATGATGTTCTAATTCTGGGCACTTCTGAGTGCCATTTATTGTTGACTTGTCAATCTCCTATAATTCTGTTCAATCGTGTTTAAAGAAAGACAGCACAGAACTAATTAAGGGGAATTATATTAATTTTAGTTTAATTAAAATAGCAAGAAAAGGTTACATATTAGGGTTGAATTTTTAAAATTGCCACCCCTCAAAAATGGTGGGGTCATCACAGAGTGATGTTTTCACACACACAACAGTTTTTTTTAAAAAAACTACTTTATTCTATTAAGCAGGAACAGAGAATGAAATTCGCCACCTGACCAATCACTTCCTGATCATGACATACATTCTTGAAAGTTAGAAAAAGCAATGTCAATAATAAAATGCTAGTCATAATGGAAAGAGGGAAAAAACTCCCACTACTATCCTGACTTCATTTCTCAATCTTTTTTATTTTAGAGATGTATTCTTTCATTAATCTGTTTAGTCCCTTCTCCTGGTGACTTACTGCTAAAGAGAGCAGCAATTTCACCAGAATTAGTGATAGGAAAAACTGAGCCAAGAACCCAAGTCAGCGATCTTGACTTTAGCATGTTCTTGGGTGGGAGAATAAAACACGTTTTTCGCCAAAAAGACAACTGCTAGGGCACTCAGGCAGGGCGCTCCCTGGGGCCCCTGGTCTCAGGAGTGACGGGCAGTGTGGACCGAGTCCCAAATAGCTTGTCTGAGTCCCATGCAGACACCTGACCGGGCCTTAAAATCGGGATCAATTAATGCTAAATCATAAAGGCACGTGTAAACAGAATAATTATTAAATTTACATTTTTACAGATAAGGAAAACTAAGGTGCAGAGAGATTAAAAGAGTTGCCTGGGTTCCTCTGCAGAACTGGCCCTTGGTATTGAAAGGAAACTGGCAGTGAAATCTTTTTTATGAAGCACCTAATGTGACAATAATGCCAAACATGCCTCTTTTCTATTATGGACTGTTTTCAAGCCAGAAATAAAGGCAAGTCAAGGCTGAGCTGGATTTCAGAGGGGGAAATCAACTCCTTGTGGGAAAGAGGGTTACTGGCCATAAGCTAACAGCTCAGATAATTCAAATGTGCTGGATCACCATACACGACACCAGCATTACCCAAAATGCAATCTATGAAACACTGACTTCATAGGGTGAAAAAATGACTAAATTAGCTTGGGAAGACTGAGTCAAACAAAGCCAAGAAAGTCTTCAATTTTTTAAATTGCAGGACTTCTCAGAACCTTTAATGTGCTAATGTAAACTGTAAATCTCTAGGAAGGAGATAGATTATTGCCCCAAAATATTTCACCAAAGATAATCAGTGGTCTAAAAACATCATTTGGAAAACGTGGTAATTTACTAATGACTTAAAAGAACACCACCTAAAGCAGGGAATTGCTTAGTATCCTTTAAATTTAGGTAGGGATAGCTTTAAGGTTTGTGATGTCTGTGTAGCTTATTTTAGGAAAATGAACCATTAAAATTGCTTTTCCATGCAGCAATAATGGTTGCACTGGAAAGGAATTTCAAGATTCAGCTGGTTCCCTCCAACGTATAGGTGACCCACCTTAGGCGGGCTGGGTGTCTCACGCTTCCAGTCAGTACCAGGGCAGCTCTCATCTATCCACTGCACACCCTGCCTTGGGCATTTTTCCTGCAACGCCTTCTTTTGTAGTCCTCCTCAGGTCAATACTGCCTCCTTAGTGCATAAACCCAAGCTGCACTGGATGCATTAGAGTCTTGGGGGATGGGCTCCAGGTGGCAGAGTGGGCAAGCAGGCGGCAGCTCGACGTCCATCATCTCAACATTCCCAACACTCGACAACCACAGTGCACATTCCGTGGTGCGGGGGAGTGAGACTCTGGAGACCCTCAGAGGGTTAATAGATTGGTAAACTACTTACTAACTGAAAAATGGGAAGGAAAACCATGAAAGTATACTTCTGGAGAGTTGCCTTGGAACAACAAATCAAACCAAAAATTAAAACCAAGAAACAAAACATTTGAAACTCAAAATTAAGGCTAAAAAAGCAAATAGAGTTCTAATAACCTTCCAACTGTTAAGTCTGGCTGTGTGGAATCAGATTTCCATTCAAGAGTGATACACATTTTCTCCACTAACAATGATTTTTTTTTTTTTTAATCAAAGAAAGGCCAACTGGGCATTCCCCTATCCATTTAAATGTTCACTGAGCACATGAAAGCTGACCAATTCATGTAATGTGTTTTGTTTCCAAAGCAGGAAATTCCAAAGGGAAGGGAAAAATAATCAAATGAGCAGGTTTCAGGTCTTTCCACACATTAACCCTCATCATGATTCCAACAGTTTGCAGGGTTGGGCTAGTTTTCATTCCTATGAAGTGAAAGGGTTGGAGGGAGAAATGCATAAAACCTCAGGCCATGGCCATCTGCTTGTCCTGATAGAAAGAGGTGGGATTTAATTACAGTTTTAATCAAGAAATTTTACACTTATCAGTATGTTTTCCTCTCTCTAAATGTTGTATCTTTGTGGGAGTGGGATTCTCAGAGCTTCAGTCTTAGTTAAAACACCTGGTTCCTGGCTGGGCACTCCCTGAGGATGGAAAGCTTCACAAAGAATAAACAATTGAGCACTGCTTGGGACATAACTATATTCAGCAGAAAGCCCAGTGGGGGCTCATTGCCCTAACAATTTACTAATTAATCTCATATAAAGTGCCTCACTGGAAGAGTCCGGACTGCAATCTTCAAAGGAACACAGGGCTCCCAGGATGCAACATGATAAACACGGGCAGGTAGGTTTGTTGTGCAAACAACAGTGGATGGGGCACTGGGAACATATGATGTTATTCTAGAACAGTAAGATCCCATTTTAAGATAATAAATGAAGCAAAAGTCAATGTAAAAAACATTTTTTTTCTGGAAAAACTGAAGCTGGCAATCACCCCAAGGCATTGTATTAAGAGAAAATGTCTATTTTAAGAAGTGCATTAAAAACAACATAAGCAGTTTATAAACATTGGCTTCACATTCCATTTCATAAAACTGGGATTGCCATTAAAGTTCAGAACACTTAATATGCAGGTAAGTAAGGTCACAGTGTTTCTTGGTTTGAATGGTTTATTTTAAATGGTAACCTCATTTCTGCCTCGGCTTTGTGTGTGTGTGAGTTGAATGCGGCGGGTTAGCATCCTAAAGATGAGCACATTAGAGAAAGTAGTTCTTTCTGGCAGCAGTTCCCCTTATGAGCTTTTGTTCAGCATATAACTGAGCATTTGGAACAAGGATGAGCCCTTATAAATCATGGATATAGAGATTAAATTTTCTGGCAGTGCTGGCAATAAAGTGAACATTAAATAAATGAGTGAAAGAACACAAGGATGGACTGTCCTGGTGAGATCCACATTTAGGTCCCATTTAAGGACTTTACCAACCAGTGTTTCATTACAATACAGGGATCTTTTATGTTGTTGTTGTTAATCAGCAGGTCCTGGAACTCCCTAAAGCAGATTTGAAAAATTTCTGTGTCATTTAAAAACAAGATTAGACTAAAATACTGTTTGGTTTCTCTGCAGTTTCATAACAAAAATCCTACATTTTTCTTTGTTGCAAACAGAAAGCGGTTTATAGCACCATTTCTCAAAATGTGGTCTATAACCTACTGGCATTGGAATCATAAGAGGGCAGTTTACATATCCAGATTCCTGGGCCCCCCCCCAGGCCTACTGAATCATCAACTCTGGGGGGTGGGGATCAACTGTTTAAAAAGCTCTCCCTGTGATTTTAATGCACAGTACAGTTTGAGAACCACATATTTAAAGGGCCCGTGGCCATTATCTTTAGAATACAGCCTTGATTACTATATACTGGTTGAATTAATTTCTAAATTGAAAACTGTAAGTTTTTAGAATTAAATTATTATTTGCAAAATGCCATAGTTTGCCTTTTCTTTAATAGCATTAATTTTTATGCATTTATATCAATTCCAGGAAAGCACAGAAGGACCAAAGAACTAGAAGCAATATTCTAGAAAAGCTTCCATTTGTTCTGCTCAGAACAGGCTTCCTTTACTTTTTGAAGAGGCGGTTGGCACCTGGGCAGCAATGTCTGCAGTCCCAGGTTTCCTTCTGCCCCAAACAGCTTTCAGATTTCCAAATTACCAAGGATTTTTCCCTCTGACAAGTTTGATGGAGTTTCCTATCCAGCTTATCAGTTAGGAAGATTATCAGAAAGTAAAACAGGCAAGTGAAGCAAGTCTAACAAGAAAGGAAAAAGCGTGTTTACAGAGAGAGGGTTCCGGGCGGTGGTGGGGACCTGCGTCACTGAATGAATGAGCTGCAGGGGGCCACACAAAGGTATCGGGTTTGGGATGAGGATGAAGATGAGAAGATACAAACAGGTGGAGAGGAGATTCGGTTCTTGAAAGAGGAGAGGAGGAGGAGGAGGAATCTGACACTAAAAAAGTGAAAGAGAAAAAAAAAGGATAAAGGCAAAAAAAATTTAGAAACACAAAGAAAAAAACCAAACTAGCTTTTAATATACTCACAGAAGCTGCAAAGAAAATGAGGTCATGTAATACACAATCATTCCTGTACTGACAATAGAATACAAGTGCTTTTCAAAGAAAACAAATTTGTTTTTCCACTGGTTATTTAACTGGTCTGCAACAATACCATGGAATAAAAATAAGATTTACCTGGGCACAGATTCAGCAGTGTGATCCACTAAAAGTAATACATCTTTAGTCTACAATACTCAGAATATTCTAGGGGAAACTACTTGCTTTTCTATTAGAATGGGTTAGGACTTGACTTTTCATAGATTTGTGTTTTACGAGAAGCACTTATATACAGCTTACTTGAAAACTAAGGTTTTCCAAGGTGCGGTGTACTGATACGTCACAGTCCCAGCACTGTGACCATGGAGACCACTTTCTGAGGTGGTGTATGGTTGGGTGCCCTGGATGGGCACTTTGAAAATGAAGCTAGTACCGCTGCCTTTATGTCTTACAGCTGGAGCAACTCACGGCAATGGGGAGGTCACAGCCGCAATTAGAAATCTGCCCAAACAAAATGGATCAAACTTTCGAGTTAAAAGAATGATTTTGCTTTGGATAAGTATCTGGCAATATCGTACCAATTATTAAGATAAAATCCCCTTATCCCATATCCTGTTTTGAAGGCAAAAGGCAGAAAAAACTTTTTTTCATCCTCTATTTAAGGAACTACCAACTTATTCCAAAGACAAGACAATGACTCATAGCTTCAAAGTAAAGACGGCCACTCCAACTGATTCCTCTTTCTCACTGGCTGGGACCTTTTACATGACCCAGGTAGGGCAAGGAAAGCCAGAGGTGATATCAGAGGGGAAATCATGTTCTGTAAGGGGGGCTTTTTTAGTTTGACACATCCACTTAATAAAACAAAATTTCACTCTATTAGCTGCAGTGGATTCGGTCAGTACAAAGCTTACAGACATGGGTTCCTCCTAATGTTATTCCACGGATCTGCACATGGGCAATTTCAGAGGCAGGAAACCACATTCCAGTTAATCAGCCACTTCCAAAATCAAGAACACCAAGACTGTATAATGTACTCTATAATGACCCAGGGTGTATAATAATGGTATTTATGGCTATATATTTTCAAAGCTATTATCTGTTAGACATATATCCTAAAATTTTAATAGGCAAAATATGACGTTAGGGATTTGCCTTAAAATACTCTACGAACGCCAAGTGTCGGACAGGAGAGAGAGATGAAACGACGTATTGATTGTTGAAGCTTGGGGGTAGGTAATGGGAATATTAGTATCTCTATTCTGGTATACTTGAAAATTTTCCATAATAGAAATTTTTAAAAAGAAAAAGAAAACAAATTTAGTTCTGGGGAAAAAACAAAACCAAACCTATCCAAAAGGACTTGTGGCCTCACAAAGGAATCTGTCTGCACAGTGGGGGATTCTGGGCCCCGTGCCCCAGAGCTGGCACGACTGTGATGGTGGAGGCTCAGCGTTACTCGGGCTGTGTGTCCTCCCGATGCCAGCACTGTGTGTTCTGCTCGCATTGGATGTCTGTGCCCTTTAACGGGGATTTGGAAAAGTAGCTGAGCACCGGGCGCGGGACGGACCAGGGCTATCGATAAGCTGCCACCTGCTGGGGCCGGGCTCTCCCAGGCCATGTCCGATCTCACGGCACTTCTGTTTGTTTTGGAACCATTCTGACCTCAGACAAATTCCTGTTCTCTTTTTCTCCGTAGCCCAGTTGCTCTTCTAGACGAGCAGGGCTGCAGTGGATGTTCAAAATTAGCCAGTCTCCTTCAGCAGCACATGAACTGAAAACTGTGGCAAAGGGAGAAAAATGGCTAAGGTCATGCTGGATGGAAGAGACTCCAGAATGTAAACTACATGGGATGTGGAATACCACATAGCTGTAAATAAGAATGGGGATCTCTTGGATTAAGAAATGTGTCTACCCCCGTAATATTCTGAAATAAAAAAAAAAAAGAGAATGAGGACATTCTCTATGGACAGATAGGCATCTTCGGATATACTGTGAAGTGAAAAATGTCAAATGCTCCACAGCATACATAGTGTGTGACTGTTTACAAAAGAGGGCATGGGAAATAACATATATGTTTATTTGCACCGGAAAACACTGGAAGGGTGAAACAAAGCTAATAAAAATGGTTACCTTTAGGGACAGAGAAGATGGAGGGGCAGGTATGGAAACAAAACTTCTCGATGGTAACTTGTGAATTACCTTTAGCTTTTGAATTATTGGGCTTTATTAATCAAAATGAAGGCATCTTTTCCAGTTTTAGGCAAGCCTTTCTAATTTTTAAGTCTCTTGGATTTACACTGTCATTTCAGAATGTTTTACCCTCATTTACAAATAGTCTACAATAAACAAGACCTAACATGGCCTTCCATGTTTCTGATTCCCTGGTCCCTTGGTTAAATGGATGGTGTGCAAACCAACATTTTGTGGCTCTGGGGGCAGGGCCAGTGGAAGGAGCCTTGGAAGGATTCCTGTGAATAGTACGACAACAACAAAATGGTCATTGGCCAGTGCCTGGGAGGCTGTGGTTTCCCTCTATTGTTCAGGAAGGGCATAGACACCAGCAGTCCAGACTCCAAACACCTGGGCTCCCCACGAGTGAGTGGGTGCCCCTCCCAAGAGAGTGGCTGCATTCTGATACCACTAAGGAGACGGGGGAGGAGAAAGAAGGGGCCCGGCCTGACCTGGGGGCAGCGACACCCCCCAGACTGCGCCACAGACACATCTCACCTAAACATCATGCCATCTGAGAAGGTTTGACCTGAAGAGGGAGACTCCTAAGGACTCTAGGGGAAATGTCCCAACGTACAAAGGGGAGAATCAATAACAAGGGCCTCATTTATTTTCTGCCACTGTCTGTTTTCGATGTGATGTGGCATTAAAGTTTTGGGACCTCCAGGGAAATTAAGGTCCAAGCCAGCTGGAAGGAAAGGGGGTCTGAATTTAGTATGACTGTCCTCTCAGGGCACTGAGGAGGGGGAAAGTGGGAGAAAGGCCCTGGGCAGCTGCAGCAGCTGTTCTGAATCAGCCAAAACTGCTGCTGGTGAGTTTCACCTTCTTCTCTTCTCTACCTGTGTCCAAGCCTCATCTTGCAGCAGCTATCCTGACAGCCTGACCTCTTCCCTACAATGACGGGGGTTAGACAGGTCCCTCCAGCAGGAATGGACCCAAGAGGCAGAACTCTGCTGTGCTATTCCAGCCGGGGTCCCTGCCTGGTTTGCACTGTAAGCCCACCAGTGACTGATGACCAATCCAGGAGGGTCAGGCCACTCCAGGGGGTGAATTTTTCTATGGCTCAGTCAGTTTGCATTTTGAGCAGTGGCTGCAAGCGAGGTTAAACCGCACTAATTTACAATTCGTGCCGCTTCCAATGTCCAACAGTCCTTTGACCTGGGAGCCCCAGAGCCCTTGGATCAGACTTCTCAAGCTTTAAATTTAAATTTAGTATAAGGAGCCTAGTGCAGAAATACAGTCTTGCAGGCAGCTGTGAGGGCGGGCTTGGGCAGAGCACACACCTGGCTCCCAGAGGGCCTACCCCTCCCATCCCACCTGGGGATAGGTTCTCCAGGGGATGAGCTCCAGCTGTGTGTGACTCAGGGCTGCTCTCTGGCTTGCTTTGGAAGTTCTGTCAGGAGCTGGGATGTGACACAAGGACAGGAAAAGACCCTGTGGCTCCTTTCATGAAGCCAGCCCATCAAAGACCAGGCATACCCAGGGAGAGATTAAGCCTTACATGGGTCCCCTGCAGGTCGGGGAGAAGCAACAGAAGCAGGCTCGATGCTCTAGAACTACCTTTGAGGCTCAAAGCAGAGTGAATTTCATTATGTTCCGTGGGTCTGTTGAGTCCCCAGATTGCCACTGAACAGTCAGTCAGTATGGGTTAAGCCTCCTTAATCTGAAAATCTAAAATTCGAAATGCTCCAAAATCCAAATGTTTTTAAGCCCTGACATGACGCCACCAGTGGAAAATTCCACATCTGACCTCATGGAACAGGTCATGGTCAAAATGCAGCCAAAACTTTGTTGCACGCACAAAATTACTAAAAACATTGTATAAAACAGGCCGGGCGTGGTGGCTCATGCCTGTAATCCTAGCACTCTGGGAGGCTGAGGCGGGCGGATCGTTAGAGCTCAGGAGTTCGAGACCAGTCTGAGCAAGAGCAAGACCTCGTCTCTACTAAAAAAAATATAAAGAAATTAGCTGGAAACTAAAAAAATATATATATACATATATATAAAATTAGCCGGGCA
Source organism: Indri indri (assembly GCA_004363605.1). Lineage (NCBI taxonomy): Eukaryota > Metazoa > Chordata > Mammalia > Primates > Indriidae > Indri > Indri indri. The sequence continues at coordinate 36,817 of RJWJ010006490.1, read as the reverse complement.
TGGTGGCGCATGCCTGTAGTCCCAGCTACTCGGGAGGCTGAGGCAGAAGGATTGCTTGAGCCCAGGAATTTGAGGTTGCTGTGAGCTAGGCTGATGCCACGGCACTCACTCTAGCCTGGGCACCAAAGCGAGACTCTGTCTCAAAAAAAAACAAACAAACAACAACAACAACAAAAATATTGTATAAAATTACCTTCAGGCTATGTGTATGAAACAAATGAATTTCTTGTTTAGACTTGAGTCCCATGCCCAAGGTATCTCATTATGTATACGCAAATATTTCAAAATCTGAAATAATCTGAAATCCAAAACACATTTGGTCCCAAGCATTTTGGATAAGGGAAACTCGACCTGCATTACTGCTGGACGTACTGTTTGGAGTCGTGGGGATTACAGAGGTACACTGACTCCCTGTGCTCAGGCAAACGCGGGAACACACAAACGACATTTTTGCTCAGAGGCAGTAAGTGCTACGGGCTTCCACATGGGGCAGTGGAATTAGAAGCTCAGAACCCACCTGCCACCCTACAGGGTCTTTTCTCTGGGTGTAGGTGTGTTTATATGTACAACTGCTTAGAAATCAAAACCTTGATTTCAGCACAGTCTGAAAGCCAGAGAGCGGAGGAGAAACAAGGAAGCAGAGGGGAAAACTGATGGGGATGGAAACCACCTAATTTCAGTTTCACCTTTTAAGCTCCAAGAGCAAGGGGAAAAATAGATTTCAAAGCATTGTGCTAGGCAAATGATATTACTGCCACCACTGTGAACACTTGACAAAGATACTAGAGAAAATGTACCTCAATTGAGTGTTGAACCTATTTGTGTGAGGAATTTTTCCAACCCCAGCCCCCCAGTCTCATCCCACACCACTCAGGGCCAGGCCCCATAATCTTGTGACACCATTTCGTCCCCTCTGGCTTTTTATTCTCACCTGTCTCAGGATCGCTGAAGTCTGGCAAAGTAATTGTATTAAGCTGTCGTCTGTCAGCAATGGTTCTATCTAAGAGGCTGCTCCCACGTCCAGAATCACTGCAAAACACAGCTATAAATGTCAGTCATTTGAAAGGTGGGAAGAGGGAAGGAGACAGAATCATCCGATACAGAATCCTGAAATGCAATGAACACCTTTTGTGTGTTTTTGACGTTCTTCAGCGTCTTTGCACACATGCAGGAGGCCTCCTGCTTCCCGGCTCAGCCTGGGCTGCCAATCCTTGCAGCAGCATGCAGCATCACAGACGCAGCCTAAACCGCAACCACAGAGCCTTGCTAATTTTAGCCTCTTTTGTGTCATCATAAGATACAAAAATGAAAATTTCAAACCAGGTTCTCCATATGCCTTACAGGGGGAAACTGACTGGCATCCTGAGCTGTGAAGTCTTAGAAGTCGAGTCCGTGAACACACAATCCCCAAAGACTTGTCTCTGTGAACGTTCCACACCAGCACTTCCAAACCCTCCTTGCACAAGAAAATCACCCGGGGCATTCTAAAAAATACTGACACCTAGGTCCCATTGCAGACCAAATAAATCAGAACTCCTGAGGCAGGCAACACTTTTCCAAGCTCCACAGATGGTTCTAAGGTGCAGCTGCCAGACTGAAGGACTCCTGGCCCATTTTTCTGAGGGCAATTGCAGTTATGGCCTCATTTGGGTCCCCAGAACAAGCCTTTGGGCTAAACTGCATGGTTAACATTCTTCTTTAATAGACGAGAAAAAGGAGGTGTGAGGCGACCCCAGCAGAGCTGGAGCTGCAGGCCGACGGGAAGGGACTGGGAGAGAACACAGCAGGGTCTGGGTGGCCGGCTCCAGCTGCTACTCCTATCAGCTTCCTGCACTGCCCGTCTCTTTACCAAACCCCCTGTCTCCAGCTCGCGCCTACAAATCAGGCTGGCACCATTCGTTTGGCAATATCACGTGGGGGAGCACAGCAGGCTGAACTGGGAATGACACAGTTAAGGGATCTTAGCTAATACAGGTTTTTGGTTTTTCTTTAAATTCTAAGATGCTTGTAAGTAAACACTATTGCTTTTTCCCTCTATCATGACATCCTATCAAAGCATCTCCACAAAGAATCCTATCTGTCTCTTGACGTTTGAACGAAACTTCAATGCTTTTCTTTGAATCTATTTTTTTTTTCCAATCTGGGGCCTCTAAGAGTGATTTTTTTGTTGTTGTTATTGTTAAGAAGTTCAAATTCTACAATAAAGGGACACAGTTTCCTTCCTCTATGCAGCTGTTGCTAAAAGCAGTACAAACAAGATTTGGTATGAAACTTAATACCATTTACAGGCTGCAATTTCCACATCCAGTGATGTAGTTAAAGAAATCCGCAGGAAACAGAAGGAAACGTCCTTCAGCACAGACTATTTGTCAGCCTATACTTATTACATCATCCTATACATGTTTTTTGGAAACTGCTCTTTTGATTATTTCCATGACTCAGAAACAATAAATGTCCCTGAGCAGAAGACAACATAAAAGTACAAGCAAATTTTCATTAATCATGATACTGACTGAATACTTCTAGCGTTGGTCTGTACATGTAGTATTTTTAACCTAAATATTAAAAGGGGTTAATTATCTGAACACTGCAATGGCTCTCCACTTACAAGTTTTTCAGAAGACTTTGTCTCAAATGTAGTCAGCTGATGACATATTTTTTATCACCTTGGGGGTTCCAGGATACACGATGAGGTGTCAGCATTGCAAAGGAAGGATATGACTGGGTTTTTATGGACCAAATCTGAGGTTTGTTTCAGCCATTATCCTCTAGGCTTCCCATCTGGCCAATTGCAGAGCACAGGTTGGCTGCCATATGTAATGCTTTGGGAAGGACGCAGAAACTGGGGCCCTGGAACCCAGCTGGGGGGGGTCTCGGTTCTCATCCTACATCTGTCACTAATGAGTAGGTCACTTTGGGAAAGGCCTCCTTCCCTGTGCCTCGGGGAGTTCCCGGTCAGAGGAAGACAAGGGTGGTCTTCCTATATAGAATTGTGTAAGATGAAATGAGGCCTTGTGGATGGAGCATTCTGAAGAGTGATCACTTCTAAGCACATGCCAGGTGTCTATAAATGCATACACCTACAAACATGCATCTGCGCTTAATATGGCCGGCCAGTTCCTTGAAGACAGTTCATCCCTAGACTTCTGGAGCAACTGTGGGAGGCAGAGGGAAGCTGAGTTGAGGATCTCCTACTCTAAATGTTAGAAACCCCAACTAAAACCATAATCTTAATTTGTGAACCTCACCCACTGATAACAGCAAGGCATCCATTTCCCCTCCACCAGCTGAGAACCTACACTCAGTTACATGCCTTAGTTTGTCTTCCATAGTTCCTTTTGAAACCAGTGTATAAGCAACAATTAGCATTCAAAATGAAGAAGCTTTTGTTTCCACACTGAATGTTTTCTATATAAAAGTAATTAGGTATTTAATGACTGACTGAGATTTCACTGGATGCTTCAAGCAATTTCTAGTTCTTCATTTACGTAGTGCAGAGTCTTAACCAATTGAGATTTGCCTTTGCTATGACTCACAGAATGTAGGAGAAGGGGCAAGAGGAGGCTCTGACCAAACTTGAGACTCCTTAACTTCTCACCCCAGCCAGTCTATCTCATGCGAGCTGGAACACCACCTTCCTCTCTGCCTCTGGGACACTGTCTGCTTGAGCATGTCCTATGGACCACCATGCCCTTCTCACAGGCTCTCCTCCTCTCTGCCTGGCCCATGGGCTGCCGGGGACACCTCTGAAGGAGGATGGCAGGAAGGGAGAGAAAACCATTCCTGGTCAGTGGTGCTAGCAGAAGGAGAGGAAATTGGAAGGAACACAAAATCCATGGTATATAAGCTGGAGATGTCCGCATGTGTAGATACACATATCCAGGGAATTTCTGTTCCCCATCAGGACTGAAAATTCAGAGTAAACTATAATGATAGTTAAAGTTATACTGGAAATTGGAAGCTTCTCTGGGAAATCCTCTATCTTCCCCAGCTACATAGAGGTTAAACATAAGAGGTGGTTGTGGTGTGGACTAGAAGTCAGAACCCTGAAGTTCTTTTCACAGCTTTGCCTCTTCCCAGCTCCTGGAATAATGCCTGGCACACAATAAATATTGGATCCAAGAGTGGGGCTTGGATAGGAAACCAGAGAAGGGGCAGGTGGGAGAGGACGTCCTGGTTTTCTCCAGGCCTCTTAGGCCTGGATTGTAAGAATCAAAGCAAATTCCCAATATTCCTGAGCCTCAATTCTCATCCGTAAAATGAGTATGATATCATACAGCCTTTGCCCATTTTATGGAGCTGCTTTGAAGATGAAATAAGAGCATTCTCTAAAAAGAAAAGCTCCACCAAAATGCTGGCAACTGTTAGTATGAAATGGGATCCCCAACTTCTCACTGAGGTTAGAGCAAAGAAAATTGTGTGTGTGTGTGTGTGTGTGTGTATGTGTGTGTGTGTGTGTGTGTGTTAACTTTAAATACTACATGTTGGTAATTATGGAAACAGGACTTCTTCGAATCACTTGGAGATGTCAACTCATGGCTACACGATGGAGATGGCTCAAGTGGCAGTGACAGGAGGGGGGAAAGAAGTGGTTAACAATAAAAAAAAGAGAAAGAAAAGAAACTGTCAACTGAAGAGAGGCAGCATGCTGTCATGGAGAGAGCTTTGATGTTAGACAGACCTGGGTTTGAATCACAGCTCTGCTACCTATTTAATTGGAAAACTTAGGCAAGTTATTTAGCCTCCTTTAGTTTCAATTTTCTATAAAATGGAAGTAATAGTAGCTATCTTGCAAGGCTAGGCAGGGATTAAAGATAACACATCGTGGCCTGACCTGGTACAGTGCTGGCACAGAGAAGTCTCAATAAATGTGGTCACCACCATCCCTGGCTAAAATGCTGTGAGATTCAGCTCAGGGAGCCTGCTGGGACCTTCTGGTGAGATTTGGGTCAGAATTCACACTGTTGTCAGTGGCCAAGTCAACATGCACAAGAACCGAGGGAGCTTTATACTTCACGAAGACAGAGAAGACAAAACACAAGACAGATTTCTAACCTACATGCAGCAAAACTGCAGACTGAGAGAAATATAATCCAGGCTTCTAAAATGACGAAGACCTCGCCAAATGTGCACTGGAGAGAACGCCACCCACCACTCCGCTCACAGCGAGAGATGCATTCTCCACCTGCAGGTGGAACGCTATTTGCAAGTTTTCTAATGCTCAGTAGAGTGACTAGCTCATAGTGTGATTTTTCCTTTAAGCAAAAATAAAAAAGAGGGAATGAGTCGCTGGGAACATGAAGCTAGGGTCTATTCTCAGTTTGGCCACTCACTCCCTGTTACTGCCCACGTCTTCCTCTGCCTTCCTCCGGGTGGGTCTGGAAGGGGGTGGGGAAGACTGGGGAACTGGCAGGTGGAGCAAGGGCCCACCACACTGAGCTTGCTCACAAATAAGGGTGCCCTGAGCCAGGAAGTCAGCACAGCCCCACCACAGGTAGAAAGAAACCAACTGCTTCCTGCCAAGATGCTCTCTGCTCAGTTTTTATTTTACATTATTTTTAGGAAAGGATGCTTCTCATGCACTTGTTCATACGACTCTACCCTCTTCTAAAACCTCCTATGCCCTGATCGCAGACTCCAGGCTGCTGGAGCCACAGTGGCTCCAATCTGGAGAGTTGCCAGATGAGCTGTCCCTCGGCAAGACACAGCCCTTCCTTCTTTGTGCGTGATTCTGTTGCCAGGGTCACTTCTTACCCGAGCAGACTGGGGAGGATGTCTAAATTTGCACAATGGTAAGGGCTGCAGGAGAAACACTTATTTATATCCCAGAGAAAATAAAGATAAAAAAAAAACCCAACAGGAAACTCCTTAATGAGGGGCTGCTCAATTCACCACCCCTCCCTCAAGGTTTCAGGGGTAGTGGAGGGAGCAGTTTTCAGCGACCCACAGGGCCTTGTCCACCCACCCCCCCCCACCCCCACGCCGACCCAGACTCTGCCTGGAGCCAGGGTTCCTCCCTGCTCAGCCCTGAAAGATCCTTCAGGAAACGGAGGAAGTATGGACACAGCCCAGGCATTTGGTTAAGTATTTTTAAAAAGCTTTCCAATTCTGCTATTTTTTTCCCCTCACATTCAATATTCTTGGTTGCTAAGTGGGAGGAAATGTGGGGAGGTGGGAGAGGTGTGGAGAGCTGAGAGAGAATTGGCAGCGTGCAGGCTGATGGATTTATCCTCTCATTTCTAATGGGGGTAGCGCACGGGAGTGTGCTCCGGTGCTGGAGCAGCCGCTCTGGCAGCACCTCCTGCTCACCGGGTCGTGGGGCAAAGTCTCCCCCAAATCCCCAAGCTTCTCATGGGCCAGGAGTCAGGGCTTTCAGGGGATATAAATATGGACATTTTCTACTTTTGCTTACAGACTTAGAAAAGTGGAATTTTAAAAAAAATTAGAATGATCTTTATTTTCAGAACATAACCACAAAAGGGAAGAGGCTGGTTTCATGATTGCCTTTCATCAGGAGAAAGGCGGGCGCTCTCGGCAGCCACAGGCGGTGCTTAGGAAGGGGCCTCTCCTTACCTCTTGCCACTCAGGGGGCCTATGGCTGCCTTCAGGGCGGGGCAGGGGGCGGTTGGGACAGCAGGCGGCTTTCCAGGTGACCTCTCCTGCTTCTAACTGCACTCCCCACAGGGCCTGGGGTCACAGGTCTGCCTGTCAGTTCACAGGAGGCCCATCCCCTTAACAGGGACCTGCCTTCGAACACTTTTTATTACCTGCAGAAACTTTTGCAAAACAAAATCTCACATGGAACCCCATTTCTGTCCTGCTGCCTCCACAACGCCCGTCCCACCTTCCCTCCCTGCTGGTTTCTGCAGACCACGGCCGCCAACCCTGTGCCCGCCCGCCTCACCCTTAGTACTCATTTATGATTGAGTTACAAAATTTTAGGCTCCTGACTCTTAAGAGCATAACATGGGCTGCCTATACACCTTGCTACGGACTTGAAAGATACTCTGAGTGTATGAGCAGTTGTGTGAATTCATGTGAATCGTTAGATCTCTTTTCATTAAATTACTGACTTCACTTAGCAATCTAAACAGGAAAAATTGTGCAAGACTTGGAAACAGGCAAATAGGTTATTGGGTGTGTCAGTGGAATGCTGGGGGTTGACTTTCCCAGAAGATCTGACTCTACAGGGACGGGCACCTTGACTGGCTTCCTACTGACCAGTAGGCTAATTTACAGCTCTGTAGGGACAGAAGTTAACGTGTAGGAAACTGATAGCAAAGCAAACGAATTGTGTCTAGTAGAGATATAATTGATTTCCACCCTGTATGAAAGATAACCCCAAACAGTACATTTCATTGCCTCATAGGATGTTCCTTTTGCAGCTATTTGCAAATTCATTTCAGCATTCCTGCTTATACATATCTGTTTTTCAAATTCTTCTTTGAACTGGTCTTAACATTTTACTGGTTCCTTCATTAGTTAATGAGGTAAATAATATCTTTGACATGTGTTTATTTTATATTTGTATGAGTCATGATTTTAACTTTCGGAAAATCATACTTTATCATGCCAACCGTGATTCTCCTTTCCTTAGTAGGATGTGGCCTGTTGTCTATGTGGGTCTTTTAGATATTACTGCGAGAACCCCATCTGGAATACATAATTGACTAGTCTACACATAAATTACCAGAAAGATGTTAAGACTTGTCAAAGGAGTTCAGAAAATGGCAAGTAGAGAGAAATCAGATAAAGATCAATTGTGAATTGAGCCTAGTGGGTCACTGTGGCAACAACAGCAAAAGAAACCCATGATTTGGAGGCTTCATCAGCTGCTCGGAGGAGAGCCCCTTAAAAATGGAGTGTGAAGCTCCACCACTATGGTCTGCTACTTGTGGGGACCTGGAGGTACACAGGGGTGACAGAGTTAATGCCTGCTAAATGCCAATCAGAGATGGCACTGACAGGCAAAGACCCACGCAAAAACCACACAAAACAGGCACTGCTGGCCTCTTACCTGGGATTGGTCAGGTTGTAGCAGGACTTCCATATTTGCAGCATGTGCTTACAAGTGAGGAGCGCCTCGTCTGGGCCCCGGCAGAGTGACTCCAGCTTCACTTTGGAAAACAGCAGTCTACGGCGGGGAGACAAAAGGGAGGAAACAACACAGCTCAAGCCAGGGTCCCCATCCCAACAAGACAAAGTGGTGGGCTCAGACCTGGAAGCAACTACACACTTTGGACAGGGGATGTCCACATGCGTGGTCCAAGGGAAGCAATGGCAGCAGGGCCAAGGACTGCGAAACTCCTAGCTCAATACGTGGCTTTGCATAGGTCTCACCACTGCGGCAAATGCAAGTACAACATGACTATCTGTGGTCAGGTTAAAAGCATGAGAGTGGCCAGTTTTATTCAGAACACAGGGATTTTATTAAAAGCATGCTTTTTAGAACTTAACCAATTTATTTGTGAAACCTCAAAAACTGACTAAAAGTGAATCTTTATTTACAAAATTACACAGGAGATATGACTCAGTTGATATAAATATCTACAGAGAACCCTCCACAATGATAGTCATCATCTTGTAAGTTTCAAAAAGCCTAAACTAGAGGTCCATAAGGAAAGGGGCCTCCGGCTCAGGACCTCTGCTCCTAGATCTTCCCCAGCCCTGCTATTTAGGGGCCAGGGCTTCACAGCTCACCCCACGACCACCAAGGTGTCTCTCCCCTAGATCCGTTACCACCAACTGTTTCACCCTCCACCCAGAGTGCCAAGCTTAGAACCTTCTACCTTTCTCGCCCCCCACCAGGGTTGTGCCATTCCCCAATTCTACTCATGTCTCTCTGCAGACATCAGCTTTCTTGGTTCCTGGTCTTGTCACCACTGCCCTAGTGAAAGTCCCTGCATAAGCCCAAATTCCTTTCTGATGGTCTTGCTGTCCTCTGACATGCCCAGCCCCCAGAAACCTTATTATAAAGACCTCCAAAAATCATTTTCATTCCCAGCTCAAGAAACTAAAATGGTTCTTCACTGTCTGTAATAACAAGTCAAAATTCTGTGTGTAGCCCTTTGAGGCGCTCCACCAACTGGCCACTCCTATGTCACCATTCCATCCTGTGCCAGGCATCCCGCTGGACTTTTTACTCCTCTCGATATGACTCACTGGCCACATGCTATGTTTCTTTCACAGCTCTGTGACTATATATGCCCTGTCCTCAACCGTAATCTCTGCTAGTCCACATCTCTTTAACTCTTCCCAAATCCAGGTAAGACCCCCATCAAATAAGTCTTCCATCGGTACCACTTTTATACCTTCATCTTCTCTACACAACATACACCACACTAGCTGGTGTTCATTGTTAATAATAATAAAAAGAAGGAAACGAGAGGAAGGAGCTCCTGTTTACTAGGGTCTCCCACGTGCCAAGCCCGTGTTTGGCACTTTACACACTCTCGTGTCGTCTCTGTGATAAGCTGTCTCGGCAGGTAGTGTCCATTACTCTTCAATAGGTAAGGAAACCGAGGCTTTGTAAGAGGGCCCTTTGGTTGTTTTCTGGATGTAATTTTCTTCTTGAGTATAAGAACACTGACGTCTCTCTCTCTCACTCTGGCCTCACCTCCACAGTGCCTAGAACTGTGCTCTAAGCTCAATGGGCCTTAATCAGCATTTGCTTACTGACTACTTCTTCTATAAACCATGAAGATAAAGAAATGTGTTTCCAGTGATTTAAGTTAGATACACAGGAGAATTCCTCAACCATGCATGATGTAATGTCCTCATTTGAAGGTACCCCAGAGGAGCAAAGTCTGTTCTTCCTCTGTGAGAGATGGAACGAGAGTGGTCCTAACCTGTCACTGCCCAAGCTCAAGAATTGGTTAGTGCCAAGCGCTCCCTCCAAATGGAACAAAGGAAGCCCAAGAGGGTGCTGGTGCCCCCCCTGGAGTCAGGACTGCAGCCTCCCCCAGGCTGGGCTTGTAGAAGGCTGGGATGATGGGGCAACAGGCCAGGTAATGGGAGGGATGCAGTCCCTGAACTACAAGGAGGTGGGCATAAAGGGTGAGACCAGATGTGACCACAGGGCTTGGCTTCTGCTCAAAAACATGTGGAAATTCCCTTGCAGCCCGACCAGGTCTGCCTACACAGGATGACGCCACTCAGGGTGTCTCAGGGGGTTTTTAAAGAAACCAGAGGCTGACTCCTGCTGAAGTCGTCCTGAGTCCAGAATGTGGTAGGAGTAGTTTTCCACCAGCATCTCCCACCAAACTTGGGTCAACCAGGTGATGTGTTACAAATGGTCACCTGTCAGCACCTGGTGGAGACCTATTTGGAGGCCCAGAAACTGTCCTGGATGAAGGGTGGTTGCCAGGCAATCTTGGCCAGGGGAGACCCTAGAACCGTGGGGAGTCCCGGGGGCCATGCAGCTGCTGTGTGCAGTGAAGCTCTCTGGGGGGCACACCGAGAACTCCCCTCAGAGCTCGCCCGCCCCAGGAAGGGCCATGGAGGTGGGGGGAGGTTTCCCTGCATAGCAGGCGGCGGGGTGGCGCTAACAGCAATCAGCCACGATTCCTTTAACTGCACCCAGAGGAGAGAGAGCCAGAGTGCGTCTCTGAGCCTCAGCTTGGGGGAACGGTTCTGTGCAAGGCTTCTTGGCTGGAAAAATAACTTCCAATTAACATAAAATAACAGCTTTCAAACACTTGACTCAGGACACGGAGTTGAAAAGGTGTGGGCTGGATTTAAGAGAACCAGACAGGAAGAACAATGGTGGAATGGCTGAGCACACATGACGGAAAATGACGGAAAAGGCACTTTGAAGGGAAGCAAGAGGAACAGCATGAGAGAGCCTGGCACAGAAAAGGAGCTGAGGACACAGCAGGGAGAAGGCGCAGCCTGGCAGCCCCCACGCAGGTACAGCCGGTACAACGGGCAGAAACTGTCCCACCTGACGCTGACACGCTCTGGAATGCACACGTAAAAGCAGGAACAGAAGGTGCCTTCCCCGCATTGCCCAACATCTCAGCGGAAAACAATACCGAAAACAGAACAAGTGACACTTGTCATCGTATTTGCCGAACTCTGCTCACACATTTCAACACTGTTCAAAAACATCTGGCTGGGTGTATGTCGCATTAGCACAGAAAGGAAGAGCACATGGTGATTAGCATTAATTTGCTGCGGCTGATGTCCAGAGATATTATAGATTCAATCTGCTGAGGAAACCCTGAGGCAAAAAAGAAGTTACAAAAAAACTTGGGACAAACCAGCATTTAATACGTTTCAATACGTCTAACTTCAACCTGACGAGGAGTGCAGAGGAGAGGCCAGGTGAGACCGTGCACCGGCCACATCCCCAAGTCCAAATGTGAATTAAGTAAGATGTCTCTCCAAGGATAGTAAGACATTACACATTGTGCAAATGGTCTGTTTCCATCCCCTACACCTCGCTCAAAGTTCATGAACCTAATTTTTAAAAAAGAAATATTTTGGGCTGGGTATGGTAATTCTTGCCTATAATCCTAGCACTCTCAGAGGCTGAGGCGGGAGGACCACTTTAAGGCCAGGAGTTTGAGAGCAGCCTGAGCAAGAGTGAGACCCTGTCTCTACAATACATAGAAAAATTAGCTGGAAACGGTGGCGTGTACCTATAGTCCCAGCTGCTCGGGAGGCTGAGGCAGGAGGATCATTTGACTCTAGGAGTTTGAGGATGCAGTGAGCTATGATGATGCCACTGCACTCTAGCTGGGATGACAGAGGGAGACACTGTCTCAAAAAAAATTTTTTTTTGTTCAGAGACGTGTCAAAAACTTACAGAAAGTTAATGAAGAAAATAAGAACTGACTGCATTACAGAGAACCCAGATCTAGCATCTCGTACTGTGCCTTCAGATCTGGCTCCTGCTTACACACTCAGCCACAGAAGGGTTTGTCCAGTGCCCATGATGTATACCTGCCTTGAACCACAGTCAACTGCCCTCATATGTCACGCTCCCTCATGCCCCTGGGTCTTTGCACATGCTGTTCCCTCTGTCAGGAATGCCTTTTCCATCCATTTCTGCCTTTTAAGGACCTACTCATCATTCAAGATGTGGGTCAAACAGCAACCCCTCACTGAAGCCAGATTTAAATAATGGGAGCTCAACCCTCTAAATGGAAATGCAATTACAAAAAACACAAAAGCTCACAACTGTGGAATAATAAACTACAAGCCAGGAAACTTCTGTTTTTAAGACAAAATAATAATGGCAATAACAGCAGCTCCCAGACACTTTAAATATTTAATCACGGATTCTTACAACAACCCTGCAAATTAGCTTGAGAGTTAAGTAATTTGCCAAGTTCATACCACTAGTGATTGGTAGAACAGAAATTGAAACCCAAATCCATCTGACACCAAAGCACTGAACAAGAAAGAATGATTTAAAATCTAACTATACCACTGACATAATGAAGATGCATAGCATTTTCTAATCCATTGCCAAATATTTAAGTATTTGAAATGTGCAGAGGTCTGTGTCAGAGGCTGTGTGGAATACACAGTGGAATGAAATATAGTCCCTTAACCTTAAAGAACTACAGTCCAGTAGGAAGAAGAGACCTGACCACCAATATGAGGCAGGGGTTCTAGTTCATGGCCAGACTACAGCCCTGAAACTTGGAAAGGGCTGTAGGAGAGCAGGCGCTTGGGCTCCTGGGGTATAGCTCCTGAAATGTATCACGCCTAATTCTAAAAGGATGATCATATTTGTGTGCGTGTGTTTTGTGATTTGCCTTTCACCCAAAAGTCTGGTGCATATAAAATTCTAGTTATTTGAAGGACCCAGTTAATCAAAGTTTTACTTTTCATTAAAACTAATACAAATATTATTTTACCATATTTTTGGAATTTTTAAAGACTCCCTGGGAATGGCCCCAATCACTGGACCCTCATCTCTAGTACCTCTCCCTAGTTTAGCTTTATCCTGGGCCCCACTCGAACGAGTTCTGGACTCTAGACTCAGGCTGAGGCCCAAGGGAAAGCTAAAAGGATGAATATATCTAAATTCCAAACTTCAATGTGCCTCACAAAATTTTCTGATGAAGAACTCTCAATGAAAATAAATTAGAAAATTTTAGAGAAATACTAAAATCATAATTCCCTCCCATCTTATTTGGCAATTATAGTATAATAAAAAAATGCACTTGTTAAGTGCACCAAGGAAGAAACACACATATCGACACACAAAACCCTCACTAATTAGCCAATCTGTGAATGTTGCATTCGTGGCAACTGATTTAGAAGTAAAACCAAGGGAACTTTGAACATTTGGTATACTGTGCTGATCTGCGTCTGTGAGCTCCTGGGCTCTGCATGCCAGGGACCTGCTCTTTGTTTATCTGCTAATTGTAGGCAGGGACGGAAAACAGCTGAGCAGAAAAGCACGTGGGATCTGCTCAAGTGGGTCAATGGCCATGGGGGCCTGAATACCTTCCCCAGCTCTCGCTGCCACCAGGGAGTCTGCCCAGATGGAGCTGGAGTGGGGCCGGCTGTCAAATACCCGAAGGAAAGTAAGCATCTGTCAGCAGGTAAGAGAGATGACAGATCAAGCGGAGATGGGCAGGGGGCAAGTATGTTGGAATGAAACGTTAACTTGAGAAGACGGTTTGGCAGCTGGCGGATCAGAACACAGAAGTCAGAAGAGATGTGCCAAAAGCATGTGGTGACTAGAAGAGGGATGGGAACGTGAAGCCAGAACAGTCAGCTGGGAACAGAGTCTGAACAAAAAGGAGAAGCAGGCCACGTGCAGCCCAGCGCTGCTCAAAGAGAGGCATGTCACCAAACATATCTGGCCCACCCCTCGGAGGGGAACGAGGGGCTTCTTTCAGGATCCAGGGTGGCTTGAAGGAATCGATCTCGATTCACTGTCACCAACATGTCGGATGGCCCACCATGTCTTGGAGCCACTGCTCTCCTGGCTGGGTTTTCAAAACAGCCCAGTCTCAGAAGATGAGGATGTGTCTCTGCAAAACACAGCCTCTGGTCCTGGGCTGCGTCACTGTCATTGAAAATCAATACCGGGCTGGCCTGAGAGCTGCCTGGTCTGACACAGCTCAATGGGACCTGACCCCTACCAGGTGAGCCAATGACGCTGGGTTTACAGCTGTGCAGGTCCTGGGCCTGAGAGACCTCGAGCTACGCTGGGGCCCCTCTGACAACAGCTGGAAGGGATGAGAAGGTGTAGAACCAGTTCATGTCATGGTTCCCACTAGATATCAAATACTGCTTAGGGCCTCACTAATTGCAAATATTCAATAAATGTCACCTGAATGAATGATCTAATTATTCAACTGTTACACAGGAAATATACAATTTCTTGGGTCATCTGGCTTACCTAATTGTTGTATTGACATGCTATTCATTGGTTAATTAGAAAAAATATAGATTTTTCCCAGTTAACCCAAAGCTGGAAAAGGCCTTGAGAGGTCCTATAACGCTTGCTACTCAGAGTGTGGTCCAAAGCAGGCAGCCTCAGAATCCCCTGGGAGCTTGTGAAACACAGAATCTCCATATTCTCCTTTTGCCCTAGACCCAGGGAGGCAGAATCTGCATGTAATCAGACTCCCAGGTGATTCATGTGCAAATCTAAGTTCAAGAAGCACCACTCTGGTTCATAACTCTCCATCCTAACCTTTCACGGTCTGATTTTAAATGGAAAGACTTCCATAGCCCCTGCACTCAGGAAATTCTGTGTTTATTTCATTCCAAAAAGAATTTTGGGAACATGCAGGATATATTTTGTTCTTAAATCGGTGGGAATTCTGAACAATCATCACATTAAGCCCACAGATGAGGGACACCCCTGCCTGTGTCTTGAACAGAATGCTTCCCTTCCTTCTGAGGGACTCCCTGATCACTTTTGGAAGGCTGTGCTCTAACCCTGTCCAGGTCCTCCGTGTGTCTCCAGGGAGGGAGCCAGGGTGGCCACAGTGTACCAACCAAAGGGGTACTATCCACACTGTCACCCAGAAAGACTGCCCCTCCTTGCATCTGCAGAGCACTGAGTAATCACCCCTCTACCATCCTGGGTCCTCCTCAGGAACTGAAAACTCGTAACTATCTTCCAAAACATGCAAGTAAACAGGAGCTGGGTTCAAGACACCAAGGAATGTTTGGAACTGTGCCTGCTTACCCAAAAGATGATCAAATTCAAACATTTTTGAAATGTGCACTGGCCTAACAGAACTCTGCTAGTGGATGTCGGCTTACAGGCCGCCAGCTGGAAACCTCTATCAATAAGCTTTTCATGGATCAAATCTGAGTACGCGGTTTCCATTACAAAACCCGGACCACATGCCAACCCCCGGTCAGTCTGCCAACACAGCCACCAAAGGGGGGTGTGAAGAGCACGGCTCTCCTCGTAAGTGCATCTTCTCTGAGAATAAAGCCCTGGTGAGTAACTGGCCCTGGTGGCTCACTGGGAAACTTCTGTCTGGGAGTTATTTAATCACCAAGGAAGTTCTAGAAACTTGACCACTTTTAACTCCCATGGTTGCTAGAGAAGGAGACATGGCACACCGTGCTGGCACGTGTGGGGCCCTCGTCCAGCCTCTCTGCCACTCTGGTCTCCCTGGTCAGTGTGATTGAGGGCCTGCGTCGTCCCAGCCCACACTCCCAGAGCTGCTGTCCTGGGAAGATCCAGACCTTGCTAATTTGGCAAAACAAAGTTTCTCGGGGTCAAGATGTTAGGAGGAGACACCTCGTTCCTCAGAGCCATCCTCGACTGGGAGGCTGTGCGTGAGTGACGGTGCCGGGGACGGATCTGCGGCTGTCTCCTGTGACTTGGCTGTGCCTCTTGGTATCCTAATCCTGCCTCCTCTCTCTGACAGGCAGGAACTCCTGTGAGATCCCATATCAGTTACATTTTGCTTCTCATTTCAGTCAAAGTGTCAACAATCTGGAATACTCCCCCATCCTTCTAGCAGTATTTTTAGAATGAACAAACAACTGACATAGTTAGCTGGAATAAGTCACCTCAAGAAACCCCAGTTTGGCTCATTTTTTGTTCCCACTTCAGCTATTAATCTCAACTCCGATGCCTGTCAGGAGTCAGCACCTAAAGAGGAAACGACCCGACCAGGCTGAATTGAAAACGCCTCCGGAACCACGCTGCCCGTGATTCAAAGACCTCTCCAAACCCTGAGTGTGACAGTGAGTGAAGGGAGCTGTTGCACACAGCGTCATCCACAAAGCGACAGAGTGCACACAGTCAGGCTACTTCCTGCGGGCTGCTGCGCCGGGCCGGGCTGGGGTGCAGAGCAGGGAGGCAGCACGGAACCTGCCCTCAGGTTTGGTAAACCAGTTGGTGCACAAGTGCCTGTGGTACAGTAAGTGCCAAACAGCCATCTGGTGAGGAAATGTGGGCACAGAACACATTTGAAAGCAAGTCTTCCTACCAGACGACGCTGGCTCCTAAAAGAAAGAACCTATTCTCTCTGAACCATAAGCTTCTTGGTAATTTCTAAACCGGAGAAGGGGTGAACCAGAAGCCAGCCCCGGGCCTCTCCTGCTGCACGGCCCTTCCTAAAGGGCCCTCTCTGGAGAATTTCCCTGTCTTCCTTCCTTTCCTTTCCTCCTTTCTTTCTTTCTTATTTTGGTGGTGGGGAGTCTCACTCTGTTTCCCTGGCTAGAGTGCAATGGCGTCATCATAGCTCACTGCAACCTCAAACTCCTGGACTCAAGCGATCCTCCTGCCTCAGCCTCCTGAGTAGCTGGGACTACAAGCACAAGCCACCACACCTGGCTAATTTTTCTATTTTTTTTTTTTTTTTTGTAGAGATGAGGTCTCACTCTTGCTCAGGCTGGTCTTGAACTCCTGGCCTCAGGCAATCCTCCCGCCTTGGCCTCCCAGAGTGCTAGGATTGATTACAGGCATGAGTCAGGCACCTGGCCCCGTGTTTTTTTCTGATTCAGCCCCCAAGGCTCTAATTTTCCCACCTACCCCAGTCTGAAGAGGGGAGCCTAAGTGGAGAAATGAGTCATTTGAGCCCATTTCAGTGTACAATGGTAAATGTCAAAAGAATGGGAATCCTACCACCTGGACCTAGAAGAGGCAGGACCTGGCCCAGGATGTGATATGGACTCAATCCGTGAAGTTCTCTGGTAGAGAAAAGGTGCCCCCTGCTCAGTCAGGAGGCAGCTAGGAAAGAATGGGCCCGGCAGCGTGCTGGGAAGCTGAAGCTGCTTTCTGGGACCAGAGGTGGATGACGCATCCCTCTGGGATCTGATGCCGAATGGGACCAGGAGTCCTCGCAGCACAATTCCGCTCCTGGGAGTCCTGGCGTGTTTAACATTTCCTGCATTCTCTGCCTCTACCTCCCGAAGGGCTCTGCTTTATTTTGCACGGCTCGTTTCAGCTGTGCCAAAGGAGACCAAAGGCAGGACTTTTGTCCGCGCCTGGGCTGGAGCTTTAAACAGGGAGCCCTGCTCCCTGAAGACGAGGGTGGTGGCGTCTTTGGTTCTTCTGAGGCTTAGCACACTCCAGTGTGATTGTGCCTCCACATCCTACCACGTGCTATGGGACGGCGGGGACCATGCTGTCTTCGGCCTTGGCCCTCCTGAGCCTGGCACAATGCCTGGCAGAAAGCAGGGCCTCTCTAACCATGAACTGGGGGAGATGCTCAAAGGACAGTGACTCTGCTCACCTGAAGGTGGCTTATCGATCCTCACTGATTATTTTCAGCTCAGGATTCCCAGAGGAATACTTACGGGATAAATTACGTCTCTTCTTTGCTCTCAGGTTTCTTTTTCCTTCTTTCTTTTTTTAACAGTAAACTTTCCTTACTTTAAAATGCAAAAAACCATTACAAACGAGCTGGAATTCAACTGTACTTGGATTGCTGGATGTTTTCTTCACAGGTGGCTGGGCAACCAGCAGGTGCTTTATACGACCCATTGGCAGCAAGTAGACCATCATCATGTTATCAGATAGTGGGACTCAAGGGTAAAAATCAAAGTGGACAACAGAAAAAACACAGGCAGATGCAAGCGTAGTTGTGGACTAAGGCTACCAGGCCACTTTGCAGGGTCATTCACGGCACACAGATGTATTAATGTTTGCAGGCGGCCAAGCGTGGCTAGGCACAGGGACCCAGTGGTTTCCAGGAAACACCTGCATGAAGTCTAAAGATGACACTTCGTACTCTGAACTGTTGAATGAGACATCAAGGAGAACTTAGAGATCTTGGAAAGAAAAGCACTAAAATAAATAACTAATGGATGCAGTGAATGTTGTAGAGGGGAAGGGCAAGCCTCTAATCCTCGCTTGGGTGAGGCAAAGTCATAAAATGTAACCAAAATGTTTGTACTCTCATAATATCCTGAAATATAAAATAAAATAAAGCTTCTGGATGGCATGACTAAGGAGGGGTGGCTTTGGTGTGGGCCTTGCCATGGTCCCCTCCTGCCCCAGCCTGGTCTCTTGTGGCTATGTGGCCTCTGAGCCCAAGGCGGACAGCTCTCTTCTTGGCTGACATGGAGGTTGGCCTGCCCTGAAGGTTGCTCTCCAGCACACTCAGAAAAAACTAACAAAGGAGAACCTCTCTAGAAAGGAAGCGGGATACTCCACGAGGACCTTACACTGGAGACGACAGCCACAGGCATGCCTAGCATTGGTCATGTGAAAATGGGGCGAAGGGTCTGAGCCAGCACCACCCCTGGTCTCCACACAGAGCTGTTTCTAACCCCGGAGAAAGGAGGACAAATTTGCCTTCAAATACATTCCTCCACCATTTCCCCTTTTCCAGTTCTTCTATCTTTGCCTTGTAAACCCAATTTTCAGTCTCCAAGTCATTTTTCATTGTATTTTGGGGATTCTGTCTCTCTTGACCAGCATCTACATTTGCTAAAGGCAACACCGCAGACCCAAAACCTCATAGAAAGATGACACAATTGGGAGTGGTGTGCTGGGGGCTGCTTCCTTGGCTCAGCAAGTCCATCCCAGGAGAATGTCGCTGAACGATCCAGAGCCAGAGAACCTCAAGGGCAGAAGGGTCCCCGGTCAACTAATCCCACCTTCCGAACTGGAAACCCTCCAACCACCACACACAGCAACAGAGAGAGGTCAGAAAGTTGTTTTGTATCTTTTTAAATGTAGTTAAGATACACATAACAAATTTACCATTGCAGTCATTTTTAAGTGCACAGTTCAGTGGCATTAAGTATTAATACATTCACGCTGTTGTGCAACCATCACCACCATCCATCTCCAGAACTCTTTTCATCACGCAAAACTGAAACTCTGTACCCATTAAACAATAATTTCCCGTTCTCCTTCCTCTCAGCCCCAGCAACCACCGTCTTACTCTCCCGTCTCCACGGGTCTGCCTACTGTAGGTACCTCACATAAGCCCAATCACTCAGTATTTGTCCTTTTGTGAGTAGCTTACTTCACTCACTTAGCATGATGTCCTGGATCTTCATCTATGTTGCTGTATATATCAGAATTTCCTTTCTTTTTAAGGTATGGATATACCATACTTTGTTCATCCATTCATTCATCAATGGGCACTTTGGTTGTTCCCACCTTTTGGCTATTGTGAATTATACTGCTGTGAACATGGGTATATAATGTGTTCAAGTCCCTGCTTTCAATATACCCAGAAGTAGGGCTGCTGGATCACATGGTAGTTTTCAAAAATTTTTAATTTTTTGAGGAACCACCATACTGTTTTCCGTAGAGTCTAGATCATTTTATATTCCCACCAGCAGTGCACAAGGGTTCAAATTTCTCTACATCCTTGTCAACACTTGTGACTTTCTGGGTTTTTTTGATGATGGCCATCCTAATGGATATGAAGTGGTATCTTATTGTGATTTTGATTTGCATTTCCCTAATGATTAGAAGTGTTAAGACTCTTTTCATGTGCTTATTGGCTATACCTTCTTTGTAAAAATGTCTACTTAACTCCTCCGTCCATTTTCTTACAGGGTTTGGGTTTTTTGTTTTGTTTTGTTTTGGAAAGTTGATTTTAAATATGCTACTGTACCATCAAATCCCATTCCACTTTGATCCATGTTGTCTTGCAGGCTGCCACCAACTTTCCTTTGCCAAAGACCCCCTCCCCAACTGGCATCCCTGGGTTGGTTACTCTGCATTCATCCCTTCCAGGTAGCCTTCAGGTATCGATGGATGAATGGCCTCTTTCCGTGTAGCCCCACTTTTTATCAAATGCTAATTCACGTTCATCACTTCGTCACTCAGCTCAGGCATAAAAATAGCCCACGATACCTGGTCTCTCAGTAATCACTAAATTAAAACATTATTCAATATGATATTTCAATTAAAACTGAGTTTTCTGAGAGTGTGTGTGTGAGTGAGACAGAGTGAAAAAGAAACACAGTCTCACTTGCCAAGTAACGACTTTTTTAAAAAATCAGATACATACTCCACTCAAGTAGAGAATGATCTTAACCATGTTTTCCAGTTTATTGATGAGATTAACAGGGGAGATAGTATAAAAATCCTACTCTTGTGGATTGTAAGCTCTAGGAGAGCAGAAACTTTCTCTTGTTCATGGCATTATCGCCAACATCTAGCATAGCACCGGGCATGTGGTAGGAACTCAACGCTTCGAAGGTAGTTAGTGGTTAAGAGCACAGATGTCAAGGCCTGATTGCCTGGGCTCGAATCATGGCTCTGCTACTTTCTAGGTGTATAAACTTGGACAAATTACTTAACCTCTCAGTTTCCTTACCTATAAGATGAAGATAATAATACTACCTTCCTTAGATGGTTCTCATGAGGATTAAATTAGTTAAAAATATGTAAAGTGCCAATACAGGTGCCTATCACAGAGCAGTACATAAACATTAGTGGTTATTATTGCTAAATGAATGACTGATTAAAGGAATGAATGTTGTATATGTTCACTTCTTTCCCTACAGTTAGTTTCTGCTGGTGTAACAAGAAATGTGATTATCTGACGAAATCTGTTTTCACGTGTACAAGAGTAGAAGACCATAGGTTTAAGGGTAGTGTTCTAGAAGAGCTGTGTGCCTCCCTCCAATCAGGGGACTGAGGATGTGTCTCAGTATCTCCTGATGTCTCCTAGTTATGGATCAGGAAAAATACTTAAAAGTGTTGTCCATATACTGTAATGATCCAAAATTTGTATTTATATCCTTGATAGGTTTTAAAAATCACCTTCTTGTGCCTTGTGGTAATATCTGGTGGTTTCTTAAGTGTACTATTGATTTGATGACCTCTCTAAGAGTACATGAATAGGGGTAAGTATATATTCTATTTAAAGAAGAAAACATAAAAATTCAAATAAATTAAAAATCTACTGAAGAGTTGCATAACCACAATTTGTCTCATGGCAAGAAACTTCAACCCAGGCAATGGCTTTCCTTAGTAGCCATTGTAAGGCTTGCCGAATCAGAATATTATACATTTTAGTAACACTAAAGTTCTCAAATGCCACCGTAAGTATGATACTATCCGGTATATTTTCTATAGACAAAAAATAACAAACTGTCAGTTCTCATCTCAATATTTTTTCTAAAAATGAATTTCAATGGCAGAAACACAAAGTCTGAGGGTCTGATCAAAGCCCTGGCCCGATAAGAGTGCCTTACTGTCTTTAGGAGAGACAATTATATATTCCAAACATCGCCCAGCACCTACTTCTACCTTTTTGGGCCAACAAGGAAAATCACTAAGTGAAATATATAAATTAAGGGAAATTTCTATTATACAAAGCTATGTTTCAAAAGAAGAAAGATCAGAACTCTTATACCAAGTACAGTAGATAGTGAATCAGAATTCATGAACACCATTCAATATAAAAATGTATACACCGTTATATTTTATTTTGGGAAAAATGTAATGTTTGAGACAATTAATACATAATCAGCTAATATTACCTATTCACCCTTGTGTTTAGATATTTAATAGTTAAAGGGCTTAAAAAAACAAATTTTCAACAGAACCAAAAAAAAAGACAAGACACATATAGAAATGGCAGATGTAAATTCAAACATAAAACTAATTATATTAAATGTGAATGGACCAAGCACTTAAGAAGGTAGAAATTATTATACTAAATAAAAAGATCTAATTATATGCTATCTGCAAGAAGAGAAGTAATGTTTGAAGAAATAATGACTGAGAACTTTCTAGAAATGATGAACAATATAAATAGTACCAATCCACAGTTTTAAAAAGCCCCGTGACTCTCCAGCAGGATCCACCCTTACATGTATCATAGTGAAATGTAAAATAGCAGCAACGATGGCATTAAAAGCAGCCAAAGAGAGAAGACAGATGACATTAAAATAAACTACAGTTAAACAAACAGTTGACTTCCCAAAAACTACAAATGGAGCAAGATCACTTGTGCTGTGAGAAAATGTTTGAGCCTAGCAATGAATATCCACTTTGAAAATCTCTTTTGAGAGTAAAGCCAAATACATTTTTAGACACAAACTGAGAAAGTTTGCCAGCAATGGACCCTTCCTAAAATTTCTTGGGTAACCACTAAACAAGAACAACCAAAACAGAATGTTTCTTCTCCATACTGGCAAAGAAAAAATACATAATAAAAACATAATCGATATAAAAGAAAGGAGGAAGGGTGAATAAGATATGAAAAAAAAAAGGCAGGTCATGTAAAAGCACAAATGACATGGTAGACACTAACACAAATGTATCAGTATTTACAATAAATAGACACGAACTAAATGTTCCAGATAAGACCGTAAGCCTGAGTTAAAAAGAAAAACAAATTGGCTATATACATACTGAGCACAAGAGTACATCTAAAACATATAAAAAAGTTCAAAAAGAATGGAAAAAGATATTCTAAGCCTATATATGTGTATGTGTATATGTGTGTACATACACACACGTACATACACATTTTTGTATATACGCATATGTACACATATATATGAATGTATGTGTGTGGATGTATGTATATCAAACAAAATAGATTTTGAAGCAAAATGCATTATGTGTCTTACAACATAATGATAAAGGGTTGATAAAGACATAGCATTTCTAAATTTACATGCACCTAATAGCACAGTTTTAAAATACGTAAAGCAAAAATTGCTATAAATATGTGGTGAAAAAGGCCAATCTGCCATCCTAGTGGTAGATTCCAACATATCACCTCTAAATAATTGATAGACTCAGCAGACAAAAAAAATCTGTAAAAATAAAGAATATCTGAATAGCACAGTTAATAGCTGAACCTAATACAATAAAATATGTAAAAATTTACTCAACAAACATTCTTTTCAAGCACACATGGAATATTTACAAGAAGTGACCATGGATGGGCCATAAAACAAGTTCAATCAGTTTCAAATTTATATAGATTATAGTCTTTAAACATAATCCAATGAAGTAAAAAGCCCATAACAAAAGGTAAGTTCAAAAACTCATACATTTGACAATTATGAGTTCTAAAACAACTAATGGGTCAAAAAGAATAATAGAAATTTAAAAATATTTAGAACTAAATAATAAAAATTTCGCATATTGAAACTTATGGTTTACAGTTAAAGCAGTACCTAGAGGGAAATTTTCAGTCTTAAATGCTTATGTCAGAAAATAAGAAAGGCAAAAAAGTAATGAACTAAACACCCAATTTAAGAGATTAAGAAAAAAAAAAAAAAAAAAAAAAAAAAAAAAAAAAAAAAAAAAAAAAAAAAAAAAAAAAAAAAAAAAAAAAAAAAAAAAAAAAAAAAAACAAAATAAAACAAAACAACAAACTCAAAGAAAACAGAAGACATAAAATAATGAAAATAAGAACAGAAATTTATGAAATAAAAAATAAATGTACAATTAAGATGATAAAGTTACTGGTTCTTTGAAAAGATCAATGTAATAGACAAAAATCTAGCAAGACTATTCAAGAAAAAGAAAAAAGGTGCATTAAACAATATTAGCATTGAAAAGAAGACTTAACTATAGCTGCCGTATGATAATAAATAAACATTATGAACAACTGTATGCCAATAAAATTTAGATAAAATGGACAAATCGTTACATATATATTATAGCTTATATACTATATATAGCTTAATCAAATAAGAGAAAGAAAACCTGAATATCCTATAATCATTTTTTAAAAGCACCAGAAATCTTTCCATAGGAAAAAAAACAGTCCCACATGGTTTTATGGGTGAATTCTATCAAAACATAAGATTCTAGGAACAAATAATTCCACTCTCACACAAATGATTCCATAACATGCAAAAAAAGAATTATCCCAACTCATTTTATGAGGCTAGCCTAGCCTTCATGACTATAAGGAGAAAGGAAAAATTCCAGGCCTATTTTTACACGTGAATATAAATGCAAAGTTATTTTTTAAATTAGTAAACTGAATCCATAAAAAGGCCAATTTATCATGATCAAGTTGGGCTTATTCCAAGAATACGACATTAGTTTAATATTTAAAAATATCAATTAATATAACATTCACAGATTAAAGGAGTAAAATCATACAATCATCTCAACAGATAGGGAAAAGTATTTGGTAAAATTCAGTATCAATTCATGATTAAAAAACAACTCTTAGCAAACCAGGAAGAAGGAAACTTTCTTAATCTCTTAAATTATCCACAAACAAACCTGTAACAAACATAATTCTTAATGGTAAAACATCGAAAGAATTTTAACATTCAACTCTGCTGAAGGTCCTGACTACTGTAAGTCAAGTTAAAAAAAGCTGAAGGATTAGAGAAAAAGAAACTAAGTTTTAATTATTTCAGGTCAGTGTCTGTGTAGAAATTCCAAACTAATTAATATATAAATTATTAGAATTAATACGAATTTAGCTGTGTCAAGAAGAATGTACAAAAATCAGTTGCCTTTCTATACCCTAGCAATAGGTAGGTAGTAAATTTGATTAAAAAATATTCTTTATACATATACTATATAGAAAGGCATGAAAAAATTTTTCAGATAACTAGGAATAAGTTTAGTAAAAAATGGGTAAAATCTTTATAAAAAAATTATAAAAATATTTTAAAGGCCTAAATAATCAGGGAGATAAAATGGCTATGGATTAGAAAACTTACCATCATAAATACACAATTCTCTCCAAACTGAGCTATTAGTTAATAAATTAAATATAATTCCAATCAAAGTCTCAAGAGATTTTTTTTTTTTTGCAGAACTTGACAAGCTGAGTTGAAATGTATATGAATGCTCAAAAGCCCAAGAAGAGCCATGACATTCCTGAAGAACAAGATACAGGGGAGGGACCCACTTTACGTGCAGTAAAGCTGTAAGAATGACAGAAGAGTGGCAGTCACACAGGGATGGGCACACTGGCCGATGGAACTAAATAGAAAACTTAGGAACAGCTTAGAAACACATACGGACATTCGAGTTTTGACACAGGTGGCACTGTGAAGCAACAGGGGGAAGAATCTTTACAATATGTGATGCTGGGACAACCGGATATCCATAGGGAAACAATGACGTCGGGTCCCTTACGGTATACATACATGAAACAATCCAGGTGCTAAGTGTGAAAGATAACGCAAGAGAGCTTCTAGAAGACAATTTAGGAGACTTTCTTCAGAATTGTGGAGAAGGGAAAGGCTTCTTAAACTAGACACCGAAAGTACTGTCCATAAAGGAAATGATTGCTAAATTCAACTACTTTTAAAAATAAAAACTTCTGTTCATCAAAAGACATCATTAAGAGAAAGCAAACATAAACCACGGCTTGGGAGATTTCTGCAAAGCATATAACCAAAGAACTTGAAACCATAATATATTTTAAAAACCTTACTAATTTAGTAAGAAAAAGACAACCCAATAAAAAAAGAAGGAATTCTACAGGAGCTTCACAAAAGAGAAAGCTAAATCACCAATAAACAAATGAAAAGATGTTTAACCTCATTAGTCATGAGGGTCACCCAACTTAAACTCACAATGTGATATCATTAACCTGCAACCATACTGACAAAAATAAGAAGTCTGGCAACACTAAGTATTGATGTATTAGAGCCACAGGGGCTCTCAGGCACTGCTGGTGTGAGTGTAAACCAGCACAACTGCTTTGGAAAACAGTTTGGAAGGTACACATATCCTATGACCGAACTATTTCACTCCAAGGAAGTCCTTGAACATATGCACCAGGAGCCCTATACAAGAATATTTACAGCGGCATTGTTCACAATAGCTCAAAACTGAAAATAAACCACATATCTATTTACAATGAACTAGATAAAAAAATCTTAGTATATTTATACAATAAAATAACTACTCATTAGTGTAAATGAATGAAGTACTGATGTATGCAACAAGGATGAACCTCAGGAATATATGATAAATAATGAAAGCAAGTATTATAAGAATATATTTAGTATGATTCCATTTAAAAAAAAATTTAAAACACGCAGAACAAAATTTTTATTATTTAGGAGTATAACACACATGAGAGAATGATCAACATAGAATTTAGGATTAACAGGATTAACCTGCCAGGTGAGAGGCAAGGGGAAAGGATGGGAAAAATTCATAGGCAGTATTACACAAGAAATTCACATACATGGGAAATACATCTACATATTTAATATGCATATAAATATATATGTATAAATAAATATTCACAGGAAATTCACAGGCAGTATTAATGTTCTTTCTTTCTTTTTTTTGAGACAGAGTCTCATTCTGTCGCCCTAGGTAGAGTGATGTGGCATCAGCCTAGCTCACTGCAACCTCCAACTCCTGGGCTCAAGCGATCCTCCTGCCTCAGTCTCCCAAGTAGCTGGGACTGCAGGTATGTGCCAACATGCCCAGCTAATTTTTTTTTCTTTTCTCTATTTTTAGTAGAGATGGGGTCTCGCTCTTGCTCAGGCTGGTCTCGAACTCCTGACCTCAAGCGATCCTCCCACCTCAGCCTCTCAGAGTGCTAGAATTACAGGCGTGAGCCACTGGGACCAGCCTTAATGTTTTTTCTTAAACTAAAATACAGGTATACATGTGTTAGTTATATTATTATTTTAAATATATTTAATAAATATTCTTTTGCTTCTATTCAATATTTAATAATAATTTTTAAAAACACTTGAGTAGCATTAGTAGTAGTAGTAGTAGCAAAATGAATTCCTACCAATTATTGAGTGATTACCGAGTACAAATGCCTTAAATGCACAACCACCCTCTGAGAAGGACATTTTATTATTCACATTTTGCAAATGAGACTCAGAGAGATTTAGTGACTTACTCAAGGTCACATGACTGAAAAGTGGAGTACTTGGAGTCCTAAACCAGGTTTGTCCAACTCTAAGACTGTGCTCTTAACCACTACAAAATATCCTTCCTCATCCCGTTCCTTTCATAGAGAACTAACCCTATCAATCCCCCCCAAACTGGCTGCATCTCTAGAGTTATGAACTTATTTTGGGGGTTCCCTTAAGAAAAGATTCTTGGTTCTTACGATCCCTACACTTAGGAAGTTCTTCCCAACTGTTGAATCTACTGTTCGGTCTGAGTTCTGCTTGGAGTGACAAAGTGTCTGAAATGGTGCCTGTCAGCTTAGAACTTTTTGGACCCTGTTAAGCTTATTCAAAGTACTTAAACAGCAATTTTTATCATTTCATGGTGACAATAAGGATGAGTAATGCTGGAGAGACCAGCTGCTCCTCCAAGGCCCTTCAGCTGTCTCCTCTGGCAACCACTCAACAGGTGGACAGAGCTGGCCCTCATGGTGGGAAGGGTTCCACCTCCTTCTAGAAAGTGCTGACTACACATCAGCTATGTCCTCCACTCCCAGGCTGCAGGGAGTCTACAGTTCTGCTGCAAATAAGCTTGTTACAAACAAACAGATAATACTACAAGGCAGTGGGACAAGCGCCCATTTAATCTTGTTTAGGTTGGTATTGAAATGTTTTACCCAGGTTGGGAAGAAACCATGGGATCCACTGAGTACATCTGGCCCCAGCTTTTAATAACGTATTCTTCAGAAGAAGTTTCCCATCACAAAGGAAGACATACAAATATTTAAAAAGCAAACAAGTCATGGATGCTCTCAGACCTGCTGCCATATGCTTTGCTTTTTTGAGCTTAAGGCTTAACATTAAAATAACAGCCTTGCATTCCTCAAATATCTCTACTGCTGTTCCTTACTTCTACTACTTGAAAAGGCTGTCAGCTGCTGTCACTTGGAGGCATTACCATATTAGCCACCACTGTTTACTGCTTACTGTGTGGTATGGCTATAAGTTTAATAAGTCTCCTCTTGGATGACACCCTAGGCTGCGGAAGAAGGAACCACATGCTGGAGTGTAACGTCTAATGAAACAGAGAGGAAGGGAGAGGGAGAGAGAGAGTTGGAGGGTGGGATGCAGGGAATGGTGCTTTATAAATATTGATGGGAGAAACTGAATTCAATTCTATCAGGTTGTACTTTACTGATGGGTAAAGCACTGAATAGTTTTAAAAGTGTTTTAACCATTTTAAGGTTCCCTGGGCTAATCCCGAAATACAGTCAGTGTGCAAAAGAGCAAGTTTGAGATCTGCAAGAAGTAAAACACTGCAGCAAAGCTCTCTAATTCACTCTGCATAAATAGCTGAGCCTACAAAAGAAATCTCTAGTCAGAGGTTTCCTGGATTATAACAAGAATTCTCTGGATGGAGAGAAGAGAAGTGCCCTTTTCACTTGAAGACAAAGAAATGTTTGTAATGGAAATGTGCGAACCAATTTTCCAAGGAGAGCTGCTGAAAAGCACTGATTAAAAACACAGTGAGGTGATGAGGCAGAGAAATAAAGCCAAAGCTGACCCACTTAAAGTTTGTGACTGCACTTCTGAAAGTGAAGAAAGCCAGCCTGGGCCACCGTCTACATTCCCTCCCTTCTCCCCCAACCCAAGCCGCTTCCTCCCACCCGTTACTGGCCCTGCGATGCTGTAGACAATTAGAACCTTCCAGCGTGCAGGAGTGTTTACTATTTCTGGCCACTGTGTACTGGTTACCAGGCTACTACCACTGAGGATAAAATGGTAACCCAGGAGCCCAAAAGACAATGTCCTTCTCAACAAAGCCTAACCAACAGGCGTGGGTTCAGTGATTCCCAGGAAAGATGTGAAGACCGCAGGTAACTCAAGAATGCGACACTTTATAATGATAATTCTTAGTTTATGTACAAATATTGATTAATTTATTTAAGAAATTCTGTTTCCTAGAAAATAAAACAAAGGCACAAAGAGGTAAGGTATCTTGATCAAAGTTGCCTAAAATAGAATAATCACCCAGAGCTAGTGGAAGCCAAGCTGTAGAGCAATATTTCTCAAATTTCAGTCAGTGGAGTTTGCTTAACATACCTTTGCCATATCCAACTATATCTGTATTAGTATTTACTTAATATTTTTCTTTAAATTGACTTTAAAAATTCTTAGTTGCCCCCTGAGTGGTAATTTTCATGAAATCACACTTTGACATGTATTTTTTCTAATACACATTTAAAAATGTATAACTATTAAAATACCAATGTTCATCTACAATCCATTTAAAATCATCTCATGTACTCCAATGGTGCACATTGAGAAAGAGTAAATAAAGTATTTTAACTAAATAAGGATGATCTAATACTATGTTGGGATGACCTAACAGGCTAAGTTTATATTTAAATATCAGGAAAAAACAATGATAAAGTGGGATTTTATATTATTGACTCCCAGGATGTCCATGAAGGACTTAGACAGATTAGAGAAAAAGGAGGGAGAAAGTAAACTTAGTAACTTTTGATTAAGGGGAAAGTGAAGCCCTCGCAGGGTCACTTACATAAAGTTTTCTGGGTATTCACTCAGGGCCATGTCCATGATGTTCAGAGCGTCGTGGTAATGCTTCTGTGCTGACAGCAGGAGCGCGAGGAGATGCAGGGAGTTGACATCGTCACCTTGAAGCTGAAGAGCTTGGCGGACGTACCCCAGGGCCTCTGGTATCTAGTTTAAAGCAAAACCAAAAAGGATTTTTAAACACACACAGTCACACACAGTCACACAAGAGAGAAGCCGTCATTTCAATGTCTGATTCTCCATAAACATCAAGAGTTGCTTTACATTGTGCCACGTTCAAATTGTAAGCCCAGTCTTTACGGTAGCCCCAGGGTGTTAACCACAAACAGGAAAACAGATGGCCCCTTCAAGAGCTAGTCTGACTGAAGAAGTGATACGAGAGACCGTTTCTCTACATAATTGCCAATACTCTATCAAGTCGTTCGTTTCTCCCTAAATAAGCACTTTCTTATTCTTTCCACAAAGCTGATCTACTTTTGATTGTGCCCAAGATGATTTCACTCTAAATGGAGACACATACAAATTGCCAGAGGTTTTAGTGGAATTAAACTGCCTTAGCTGAACTGTTCCCATTTTTTAAAGTATTACTGAAATTAAAGTGCTTAATAAGTTATAAAGCCTTTAACAGAGATTTCCAACTGATCAGATACCTGTCATTCTTTTCTGGATCCTTTGTCCTGGACCTCCATTAGACATCAGGAAAGTATGCAAAAAAACCAAACAAAACCCACACACCTTTCCAAACTATAACCCCAAATAACTTGATCCAAGAAACAAATTGCAATGCCACATACAAAGCAGATGTATCCAAATTCACATAGGACCAGACACAACCTTAACCTTTCAATACAACAGCTGTTCGAGACTTTCTTCAAAACCATCCAAGCACAAGGGTCGATAAAATGCGTACATAATGGATTTCGGAACACCCTGGATTCCATGCGGGTTTAACAGTAACCAGGGAGAACTGGAACCTGAAGCTGGATTTTGACAAAGAGCTGGAGACTGAAGCATTCTTATACAACTGCCCCCGGGACTCCTTCCAGTCTTGCTCCAACTCCAGTCCTGCATGGAGCCTCTTCTCGGCTCTCCTGCTTTTCCCCAAACCCTCAGTAACCTCACCCTTAGGAGAAATCCATGCCTTCTCTTTCCCTAATGTATTAGTTTTCCTCCCTGAACCGCCATTCTTGATGGATTTGGGTTATAAATGCGAGCTTTGGAGGCTTTCTGCTGTTGAATCACAGAACCGTGGCTGCCACAGCCGGACTGGAGATCATCTGGCCAGACCTTCATTTACAGGGAGGAGGCTGAATCCAAAGAGGTGAAATGACTTGAGCGAGGTCACCGAGTTACTGAGTGACTGGGATGAGAGTGACTCTGCATCTTTTGATTCCCCTCCCTCCTCTCCTCCTGGTCGAACTGCTTCCCCCGGGTGGCAGGGAAACACTCCCTCAGAGCTCTGTGTTCTCGTGCTAGGGGCCCACAAAGGCTGCTGCTGCACCCACAAGGCTCCTTCTACTTATCCACTCCCCAGGGTGACAGCCTACTCCGTGAACAGCACTCAACCCGCATTACCGCATGAGTCAAAAGGCACAGCATAGGCATGGTGTTGACTCACAGGGGTGACCAGGACCACCAGGGGCAAACTGACACAGGGTTCGAATGATGTCCTTACAAGGTAGCAGGCTTGAAGGAATACAGAGCTGGCTCCTTCATTCGACAAGTATCACTGAGTGCCGAACACATGTCAGGCAGTGCTCCAAGGGCCAGGGTAAATCAATGATGATGACAGATGTGGGTCCCTGCCCTCATGGAACCTAAACTCCAGTGGGGAAGACAGAGACTGAACAAGAGAGCTGAGCAAGAGAAAGAAGTACCAGCTTCTATAGGAAGGAGGCTTCAGGGAGGAGGTGAGAGAAGCTCCCAGTGGAGGGGAGAGACCATGTGGTCAGTCACTGCCCACATCTGGTGCAGATGCAGCTCTTGATCAGTCCAGCTGTGAGCCACACCATATCAGGTGAGAGGACCTTTGCAAGGAAGGTATCTTGGTTTCCTCGGTCCCCAGGTTGCCAATGGAAGCCACTTCTCAATGCCATTCCCAGGCAACCAGGAAGTCAGATGCATGCCTCAGGCCAGGCCTGCCAGGGGAATGGCATGTCTGGGGAGCTGACCCTTGATTCACCCTCCCAGTCAGCACTCAGGAATGTGCTGGGGTTACCACCAATGTCTTGCACCTGGTGGACAAGCAGGCCTGTGGCCAGAGTCTCCAGAACAGCTGGGAGGGGACAGGAGGGTATGGGAATGGCAAAGGCAGCTTCTGGAGCTGCCTTTGGGAAGATGAAGGCCAGCGAAGCTTGCCTCTCCAGCAAGGAGAATAGTGTAGAGGCTCCTATTTCAAGTAGCCACTGTGTGTAATTGTTCATATTTTCCATGTATTTTACAGGACCTGGTATCTTTTGGCTACCTCTGCTGGCACCTTCCTGTCAATTCCTGATACCCTTATGACAACCAGGCCCCAAACAGTGACTAGATCCCCACCGTGCAGCTCAGCAGTGGCTCTGCTACCCTGTTCCTGTTAGCAAGGCTCTTTGATGACTCCTGGGTTCAGGGTATATGCCATGTGCTGCATCCCACGTTGCCATCTGACCCTAGGTTGGGCCCTCCAGATTTGTGTGTGGATTTAATTTCCAAAAGCAGAGTCGGGAACTCCTGAGTCTTCACAGCTGATGCTCAAACCGACCAAAATACCAGGGTCTTTGCCGTAAGCAGTGCCCTCTGAGAAGGGGCCCTGGCTGCAAGTCAGCCTCAAGTGAATGAAGGAAGATCACCTACAACCTCCAACTGAAGAGCTGAAGGAACTGTGTCGAGACATGAAGGGCGCCAAGGTTAGGGAGCAAGAGAGTAACTGACCTGTCTGGAGATGGCAAGCTGCAGAGCCAGGTAGAAAGCTGCTTGGTGATCTGTGGGTGACAGGCTGTGTGCCCTGAAAAAATATTTAGGTCTGTTAGTACACAGGAGAGG
The DNA here is from genome assembly GCA_004363605.1 of Indri indri. Taxonomy (NCBI): domain Eukaryota; kingdom Metazoa; phylum Chordata; class Mammalia; order Primates; family Indriidae; genus Indri; species Indri indri. The sequence continues at coordinate 3,997 of RJWJ010006490.1, read as the reverse complement.
AGGCCAGTTTTACTTTCTCTATCAAACAAGTTGTCTTCACATTTGCATTTTTATACCAAGGCCACATACTTAGTTTTAACTATTTAACATTTCATTTAAACTCTTCTCCTTTGTCCACTAACAAATGCAAAGCGTTTTTTCTCTCACCACTGCATACAAGTGTAACACAGGAGCATGCTTCTGTGTTTTGCCTACTGCTCGACGCTCACAGGCTTTGAGGAGGGGCCTGGAGGTGGAGAATCCACAGGCCCTGGGGTCTGACCCCCCAGCGGACGCTTCCTTTGGGCTGAGCTGGAGAAGCCCCTGTGTCACGCTGGGACACGGCGAGGCCATGTGTGTACTTGGCAAGGTGATGGCTGCTTTGGTTAAGCTTGGCTTCGCCTTAACGCTACTTCATCCAAATTTCTGGATTTCAGAGAAACCATATGAAAATCCAAGACCCAGCTTAGCTCATAAAATGAGGTTTTGGTTTTTGATGAATGGGAGAAAAGAAAGACACTCTTCAGTCCTTTGAAGCGTCTACTAAATTTCATGCAGTTTACTGATTTAGTCCACACGACTGTGATATGTGAGACTGTGGTAAGACACCAGGCTGTTTCACAAACTAGCCTTTGACACCACATGGGAAGAGGCCACACTGGCCTCCTAACTGACTGCAAACGTGGCCTTTTTGTGCTTTTTGTATCTCAGCAAAAGCAACTCAAAATGTGACTACGTACAAGACATAATTCTGTGTCTAACAGCCTGGTGGGAAAAGAAAAACAAACTTTTACTTTCTTTAAAAGGCACCATGGAACAGACTAATTAGGTGGGACCCAGATAGTAAATAAATCTTCACGCTGTTCTGTCAACATTCTGTGATGAAAGGAGGCTCTTTTACCATCACAAAACAAATTCAAGATAAAAAAGAAAACTGAATCATTATAGATTCAACTGTGGCAAACACACCGACTATGGCTTTCTATTAAGGCCTTTTAATCGAATTGTCTGTCTGCTGTTGGGAAGGAGCTAAAAAGTCTCCCAGGTATTTGCCATCCAGAAAATATGCTAAATCCAGTAATTTGGGGAATTGTTTGGGCCAATGTAGTAGCTCCTATGCAGGACTGGGGTGAGGCAGAGTTAGTTTTTGTCCTTACATGAATCTTAAGAGCAAAGCACTTAAACTCCCATTCCTGGAAGAACCTCCACTGGTAACCTGGCCTGAAGACACAGCCTTAGGACTTTTCTCACCCTAGTTTCAGAGGCTGAGGCTGAGGTTTGTCTGTATTATCCTTTAAAATGTCTTATTTCTGCCAGAGGCCTACTCAGTACGCTCCAGCTTTTATAATTTTACAAGCATTGGTTTTTCATGAATTTGTACATCAAAGAATTTTTTCTTTGGTGTTCATAAAAAGTGAGATTGGAATGTCATGGTTTCTGTCTCTCACAATTATTCAGGGAATACGAATACAAAACTAATTATGAAGAGACTTTGAATTATTTAGGATTATTTTATCTCGTTTTCTTTCACAAATGATAAAGTCAGGTTTCCATAACCCTCAAAAAGAATTTCTTAGAGCTATAATTTTCTCAGCCCAATTCTTATTTTTCACAAATGAAGTTAAATCAACTCATGGTTGCCTCTATACAACACCGACCAAGCGAAAAGCTGGCAATGGTTTGGTGACTTGAGGGTGTGGGTAAAGACAGTTCTGGCCAAAGGCCCCACCCTGGCCTCATCAAATGATTTTTTAACTGCTAACCACAGCACTGCGAAAGAAACAAACCAGAAGTGCTAGAGATCTTGGTATTTCTGAGGTGCCTTAGGGCAACATCTGAAGAATTCAGAACTTAGCAGACAGTGAATATCCAATTGCCAAATTTCCAATGAGGCACAACTTATACATATTTTAAAAACCTCAATTTGGCTCATGAATTAAACTGACCACTTTAGCCTATGAAAGAAGAAAGGAAACAAGAAGAATGCCAAACAAAACAAGAAAAAGTGCACAGGGTTGATCTCATGCAGAGGCCAGAAACCTTGCTCCAGTATTGCAGAGCACCGTCAGCAGCTGGGCTTCCTGTGACAAAGCCCCTTTGGTATGCCCACAGGCGACCTGCCTGATAGAAACCGACACACGACACAGGTGAGAGAAAGGACATTAGTGTTCTTTGAAAACTGCGAGCCTTCTGAACTCTGCACACGAATCTAAAGCAGCCTCATAAACCCCATTCCCATGCAGTGGGCACCTGTCCAGGCTGCTAAGAGAAACCCAGACACCTAAAAACATCACCATAGGAACACTCAAAATGCTTCCCTTATCAAAGCACCTTCGCATTCATTAATTCAATTTCTCTTTCATGAGGAAGAGGCTGCCCATCCATCAATATTATGCTGTACCTATAATGTGATGTCAGGCCCCATGCCAGCCTCTGGGGAGCCTGGAGATGAATCATACAAGTGCCTTTCCTTGAGGAGCTCCCTCTGCCCCCGGGGGGAGACCCAAAGTGATCCTCACAGTGCAGTGCGAGCAAGGCCCAGAGAGAGGCATGTTGCGCTGCTACTGGAGAGCATGACATGGGCCTCCCAGACACCCGGCTAAAACCCAGGACGCTGCGAGGTCCATCCCAGTGCTCTCTTAGACTCCAGTTCCAACATCCTCTAGAGCTGAACCAAGAATATAGAGAATGCTGATCAATTTTGACCCTAGTCCTTAAGGCAATAATAATACAATAATAACTACAATTTACAACGTATCTACTATTAAGCATCTTGTCCCAGAACACCCAGCAAAAGAGTCCATAAGGCAATAATAACTATAATTTACGAAGTATCTACTACTAAGCACCTTGCCCAAGAATACCCAGCAAAAGAGAGAGAGCCAGAAGTGGAACGGAGGATGTGAGATTCCAAGGCCTGGTCTTTGCACAATACCACCCTGCTGGCTCGTTTAGTCGGTTCTCCTTGCAGTCCCCTCCAGTCCCGAGGAGAGCATGGGTGTATTAAGAACAGAAATGTGTAAACCTGGTTAAATCTATTACTCAGGAACCACGCACTAGTTACACACATGGGGTGACCAACTTGTCCTGCTTTGCCCAGGACTTTCCTGGTTTTAGCACTGAAAGTCCCGTGCTCTGGGAAGCCACTCAGTCCCCAACAAATCGGGATGGTTAGTCACCCTATACACACAAAACATACCACATTTGAACTCATGCTATGAGGGAGAGGGGAAAATAAAGTGGGATTGTGTACACTCAACCACATTAAGTGACACCACGCCACCTCTTCCTCCCGGAGCACCAGGCTTTCCACATACTGTGGGTCAGTGCTACACGAAATATGCTCTCAACCGCTTTCAGGATTCCTTTCCTCAGGATGTGACAGCACACGGAAGAAGCAACTCAGATCAATTCAGCATCTTTAAAAAGCTTTGCTAACAATATTATGTTTTTCTTTACTATACTTTTGTACAGGGCAGATGAATTGGTTCGGCTGCTTGGGTTGAGCTTGTGAGTGTAAGAACAGCTGACAGTCTCACATTAAGATGCAGCCACCTGGCCGGGCGCAGTGGCTCACGCCTGTAATCCTAGCACTCTGGGAGGCCGAGGCGGGCGGATTGTTTGAGCTCAGGAGTTCGAGACCAGCCTGAGCAAGAGTGAGACCCCATCTCTACTAAAAATAGAAAGAAATTAATTGGACAACTAAAAATATATAGAAAAAATTAGCCAGGCATGGTGGCGCATGCCTGTAGTTCCAGCTACTCGGGAGGCTGAGGCAGAAGGATTGCTTGAGCCCAGGAGTTTGAGGTTGCTGTGAGCTAGGCTGACGCCATGGCACTCTAGCCCGGGCAAAAGAGTGAGACTCTGTCTCAAAAAAAAAAAAAAAAAAGATGCAGCCGCCCAACCGGGATGTCTTTAAAAATCGTATTTTTGAATCCACTAGAGAGCAAATCTTTCTGAATTCTGGCTCCAATCACAATTAAGAGTTAATTTTCACGTGCTTATATCCACAGCCCTA